>JABSTB010000159.1:0-43428 GCA_013756995.1 Neonectria neomacrospora
CCCTAACAGGCACTGCCGTCATCAGGGCCGACTAGCGGCGCCTTAGAGCAAGACACGATTGTTTGAGAGCTAGTACGTGCGGTGGCGTAGCGTTACCCATCGCTTCAGCACTGTGTCCTCATTTTTCTGCGGACGAGAGGGACCCTTTGGAGAGTTTTTCCCTTGTCGCTTTTTTTGCTGCTGATCTGCCAATCATTGCCCCGGCATTAGCACCGGAGCTGCGCTACGTAGCGAGGGGCAGCCATGACGACGACCGTTGTCATTGATGCCGAAGCTGGAGCAGAACCCCATGCCTTTTCACTTTTCCGTCTTGTGATTTCATGTCTTCATGTTAACTTTGTGGCTCTGCTGCCTGTGTGAGCTCTATGAGTCAACGCCGCGAAGGACATCTCCCCATCAAGCCGTCAGACTGCATGCCACGCAACCCGATTGGTTGGGGAATTGTTCGCTACAGCCCGCCCACCCTCCAACTCCTCTGTGATGACTCCAACCTGTAAAACAACCTGTAAAACAACCACACCTGCTCGCGGGGACGTACCGGTACTTCACGACGAAACTCGGACTTCAGGCTTACTTTGGTTCGTTCAGTCACCAGATGCGGGGTCACCTACGTCTTCTGCAGAGCTCCATAAAAGCAATATGTGAATATATACGCAAGTTTAATCATATAAATTATAGTGTCTTAAATCCACTTCTATTAACAATCCTACTAAGTAAATTCCTCAGTTTAGGTTAGGCTATATGTATTATACAACGCCCGTGACAAGAAACACAGTCCGTACAGTAACAATCCTTAGGTACAGTACCACAGCGTAGTCCCTTGGCCGTCTTCCCAGGCGCCAAACTTGGCCATTCCAATAAACAAGACCGCCGCCGCAATCGATCCGACGCACCGGTACCCTCCCAATCGAGTCTACAGCCCAGCCTGTCACATAAACCGACCTCATGGGAAGTGCCGATCCGTCGCAAACCTTGTTGCTGCAAGCGCGTTGTACTTCGTAGAGCCACAACGCCGCCTGCTCGAGCAGCGTTGCGATGCCTGCCGCCAACAATCTCACCCCGCCAACGCTCTGTTAACCCCGCCCCCAAAGCGCTGTCAGTCCTGCAATGAGGTACTTGGAAAAGAAGGCAGATCAAAACCCCCCAAGGAGGAGTGCGAGAGGCCCGACAAGACGATAAAAAAGATGTCGACGGTGCAAAGGATGGATCGATTAACATGTCAAGAGATTGCTGGTTTCCTTGATCAACATGTTAAGGTTAGAGAAAGCTTATCATACATCTACCTTCGACCCAACAACTCATATTTCAGGAACACGGCCCATAAAGAACTTCCTCAGTTGGGGATCAAGCGACAATGCCTGCCTAAACTATACTCAACGAGGCTCAGCGGAAAGATTGTCACCTCCTCGTCTAGTGCCCGTCGACCTACCACTTCCATGGTGGCGAAAGCTCCGGCAAGTCTGAAACTCTCGTCACTTTCTATGTCACTCAGGCTGAGCCATGCATACTGGCTCGTTTTTTCAGATGACTGACGCCTTACTTTGCGAGCACATGAAGCGGATGCAGGGTTAATCACGACCTTCAGACTAACTTTCGCGTACGCCAGGAGGGCCTTTAAATTACCCGTTCTTCGTCTGCAAGGTGCCGTGCAGAGCAGCATCGGATTGGAAAAGAAAGAAACCCGGGACGCAAATGGACGGGCTTTTCCACACCTGACTCCTGAGGCAGCTTAGAACCAGCTCGCCTGCGGCTGTATTTCAATCGGCCGAAAAACTTCCGATACATCATTCCCGGTGACACCACCGGAAAAAATGTGGTTCCAGGCGGCGGCGGGCTCGGCTTGGGTTCCTTGCCCCTGGAACCGGGCTACAAATTGCTCGCATTGATCCTTGGCCGTGGATTCGACAGGCTTCTGGACCTCGCGCTTAGGTAGGCAGATGAATCGTCCGGCGGTACGTACCCTGCAGGTTAAAAGAGGCCGTGCACTCTCCCGCGCGCCAACCGCTTCTAGGAATTCCAATTCTGCACACTGCTTATCTTATCGTATCCGGCCGCAGGTTGCCCGGCCAGCACCATGTATCACCCGCTCCGTAAACAGCACATCGCAGGTGAAGTGTGCAACCCACACTCGCATCGTTAACTCGTCAATGGTCCATCCATGAACCTGGCTTGTTCCGATTCTGCCCCATCACCAAGCCCACTGCATCCTCATCTTCAGAGTCAGACTCAATCTCGGTCTCTGCTGTTGAAAAGAACATTCAAAGCCTTGCCCTGCCCACCCGCCATGGACGCGTCGCGCAAGTCCTCCCACAACCTCTTCGAGGTCTTCCTCCGTCTGCGACCGCCGCCGCATGGCAGCGCCATTCCCGAGCGCATCCTCAATGTCGAGGACCCCGAGACAGAGTCACACCCGACGCACATCACCCTGAACCCGCCTACCGACCGGCGGCGCGCCATTGAGAAGTTTGCCTTTACTCAGGTCTTCGAGGAGGACGCCTCGCAGCTCGATGTCTTCGATTCCACCAAGATCGCCTCGCTTGTCGAAGGCGTACTGGCGCCTCAGGGTGGCGAGGGCACCGATGCTGTCGTAGCTACCTTGGGTGTCACAGGTTCAGGAAAGGTAAACATTGTTCCCAAGTGGATGGTCGTGGACGAATGCTGATGATGGCAGACACATACAATCCTGGGCTCTAAGAGCCAGCGCGGCCTCACACAGCTCGCCATGGACGTTGTCTTCCGATCCATCGGCGAGAACATGCTGGACACGCACTCGCTGTACGCCGTCCAGGACTCCCTCCAGGCATGCGACGCCTCGGAATCGCCCCTGACGATCGCGCCTCAGTTCTTCGACGCCGCGGGCGAGACAATGGCATCCAGGGCTGGCTCTCGCGCCGCCACCCCCATGATTGTACGACCCCGACAGCAACTCCTTTCCCATGTCAACCCCCCCAGCGCCACCCGTCAAGTGTCGACGCTGGCCGGGACCATCCCCGGCGCGTTTCCCCGGGAATCGGTAGCGAGTCCGAAAAGTGTTCGACTTGTCAACGAGGCCGAGGAGACTCTGCGTCCGAAGGAGCGATAGGATCGTTCTCTCGGCGAGAGACTGCCGCTGGGAAACCTGAATCCGTCGGCGAGCACCATGAACTTGCCCAGTACGCCCAAGCGGGCCAAGCCGCGGAACTTCATGTCGCTCACGGCCGCAAGTCGTGTTAAGAATATTGCTAAAGATTATATAAAGGGCGACCACAGTATGCTATCCCCCCCGCCTCGACGCCAAGCGCAGCGCACCTCGGCGCTCCCGCAACTACCCGACGTCAGTGGCATCAACGTCTCGTGCGACCCGTCGGCCGAGTACGTCGTCGTCATCTCCATGTACGAGGTGCACAACGACCGCATCTACGACCTCCTGACCCCGCCGTCCAAGTCAGGCGCGACCAAGGAGCTTCGCCGCCGCCCTCTTCTCTTCAAGTCTACGGAGCTCTCGCCGGACCGCAAGGTTGTCGCCGGTTTGCGCAAAGTCGTCTGCAGCACGTACAGCGAGGCCCTCACGGTGGTCGAGACTGGACTGCAGGAGCGGAGAGTGACGGGAACCGGCAGCAACAGTGTGTCTAGCCGGAGTCACGGCTTCTTCTGCTTCGAGGTCAAGAAGCGTACTCGCAGCAGGAGAGGCGGTCCCTGGGAGGGCAGCAGGTTTACCATTGTCGATCTTGCGGGCAGCGAGCGAGCGCGAGATGCCAAGACTCAGGGCGCGACTCTGGCTGAGGCTGGCAAGATCAACGAGAGTCTGATGTATCTTGGTCAGTGTCTCCAGACACAGAGTGAAGTTGGTAACTCCAGCAAGGTGAGTCCCTTAGCAATCTTTAAGCACTGGGAAAGTGATGCTAACACGCCACAGCCCAATATTGTGCCTTACCGACAATGCAAGCTTACTGAGCTCCTCTTCTCCAACTCATTCCCCTCCTCCTCCAACACAGGGCATCCTCACGCTCCCCGGCGCAACCCTCAGAGAGGCGTCATGATCGTCACAGCCGACCCCCGGGGCGACTTCAACGCAACGTCCCAGATCCTGCGATACAGCGCCTTGGCACGAGAGGTCACGGTGCCGCGTATTCCTTCCATCACAACCACGATCCTCGCACACCCGCCGCCTATGGCCAGCAACCGGTCGCCCAGCCCGTCGCACCAGCACACTCGACCCTTTATGCCGCCGGGATCGGGCTCGTATAGGAACTACACCCCTCCCATGAGCTCCGACGAGCGTACCACAATGGAGATTGCGGCGCTGGAGATCGCCCGCCTTAGTGATGAGGTCGATCAGCTGCGCGTGGAGGTGGAACATCAGTCGGACGCTCGTGTATCAGCCGAGGCGCACTTGTTGACCATGGAGGATAGGATGCTGGACCTCGAGGCGGCCATCCGCGACGACTGCGCTGCCGAGTTTGAACAGCGCCTGAGCCTGGAGATGGCACGCTGGAAGGCATCGATGGCCCTGGAGCAGGAGCGCAACGACGAGCACTGGGACCGCAAGGTTGAGGTTCTCGAGCGCGGCCTGGCTCCCGGCGACGACGACAGCGACTACGACAAGGAGAACGTGCTGATCGAGGACCTCGAGGACGAAGTCGAGCGCCTGCGTCGTGAGAACGGCATCCTCAAGCGCGAGCTGGCGTCCCGCAGCCCGACCAAGCGCCGCCCGCTCGAGGAGCGCGACGACTTTGCGCCGCAGTCGGGGTCCAAGCCGGCTGTGGCCACGGCTGAGGGCGTGTCGAACCTGGGCCGCAAGCTGGAGCGGATGCGTGTCAGTGGCGAGAGCACGTCGCGGGCGGCGAGCGGCGCCGGCTCCGGGAGTCCCAAGAAGATGCGCAAGCTGGGGACGCGGCGGTGGGAGGAGCACGAAGACGTCTAGTAAGGATTCTGTCTGTTTTGCGGTTCGGGTTCTGCTTTCTGTTGCGATAGACCATGGTATGGCAGGCTGCCGGGTTTGGTTGGGGGTTTTTTGGTGTGCGGTTCGTTTAGGAACGGCTTGGAGTATACCCATTCGTGTAATGTTTGTCGATATATATGCTGGGTGTCTATAATTCATTCTGTTGAACATGTTAAGTGGGTTGTTTGGATGATGACTTTATGTGGATATCCAAGGTATTTGTCTAAGAGCACACGTTCTATATCGGCCGTCGTATTTCCCTTCCGTCCGTCTGCGTCCATGATTATAAAAATTCCGTTTAATATCGACGATCAACGCTCTCGGCTAGAAGAATAACTCCGTCTCTTTTCTAAACCTTGTTCCTGTCTCAAGTCCTCGTTTCGGACGGGGTGTAGTACTCGGTGATGCCCCTGTTTGCAGGCTGCGTGCTCGACTCCCCCTCCTTTCCATACCCGGTCTGCTCCGCGGCCGGACTCCTGTCCTGGAGCGGAATGTTCTGGTCTTGCTGAGCCGGCATCATCATGTGCTGCTGCCCCGGGCTCTGCGGAGGCTGGTGCTGCGGGTAGTGCTGCGGCATGGGCTGCCAGCCCTGGGCCATGGGGCCCCAGTACGGCGGGCCGACGACGACGACTTGGCGGCGGTTGGCGGCGTTGCGCTTGGCCGTGTCGATGCAGGCGCCGACGAAGAGGGTGAAGTGGAGGAGCCACACAAGGCAAGCGAAGGCGGCCGCGGCGATCATCTGGCCCGAGGAAGACCGGCAGTCGACGTACTCGTCCGACTCGCTATCGTAGCACGTGTCGCTGTCGTGGGTCGTGTAGGTCACATAGGCGGATTGGATGCCGCCGATGCACGCGGCGCCGAGCCAGATGATGAGCGACACGCCGACGTGGGCGCCGGGGTGGATGCCGGCGACGCGTTTGCGGCACAGCCAGGTGATGATTTCGGCGGCGTCCCAGACGAGGGCCAAGAAGAACTGTACGGGTTAGAGGCTTGTTCTGCGGCAGATCTGGGGTGGGAGGACGTACGATGGGCGTGCAGAGGATGTAGACGTAGCGGCTCTCGTCGCCGTCGGGCATGCTGAAGCTCAGGGCGATGACGCAGATGCTGCAGATGATGTCGGCGGCGTGCATGGCCAGCTTGGTGTAGACCCAGGCCTTGAGGGCGTTGGCGACGTAGACGGGCACTTGTTGCTGTTGCTGTTGTTGCTGTTGGTACTGCTGTTGGTACTGTTGCTGTTGCTGCTGGAACTGCTGCTGCTGGAACTGTTGCTGTTGCTGTTGCTGCTGCTGCTGCTGCTGCTGGTTCGCATCGTACGGCTGGAACGGTTGCCCGTAGGAGCGGGGGTATTGCTGGAAGTACGCCTGTTGGAACTGGCCCTGCTGCTGCTGATCACCAGATGGCTGCTGTTGGTCCTGAGGCGGTTGTTGCGTGGCAGGAGGAGGCGTCGGGGTGGGACTTGATGCGGCGACGCGCATGTAGTCGGGTTGGACCGACTGAGATGCCATGATGGGCAGAATCAACCACTCTCAGTGAGTGGAAGCCGATGAAGCTGCGTGAAGTTGACCTGGCTGGATTATCGTCGTGGGCCGTGGTGTTGAAAGCGAGTGTGAGCCTGGCACCGCACAGGGGCAGAAGAAGAACAAGATAAAACGACTGAACGAAGAGAAGCACAATAACGAGTGAATGCCTCTTCCTAGGCCAAAAAGAAAGAAAGGAAGAAAGAAAAAGAAGGAAATTGTATTTCATGCCCACGCCACCAGCCGTTTCGCGATGCCCCCTCAAGATCCTGCTGCTAATTAAGCGACGGCCGTCTCAGGATTCACACCCAGGACCTTTTTCTTTCTTGGCCGCTGCTGCTAGGCGCAAAGCGTGTTAGTCGCTGCCCGCCATTGGCCGCTGCCCCTGGTGGCAGAACCCTCGTCCCGGAGACTTCTGTTCAGGGAATAAGGGGAAGGGGAAGATTGGCTGGGAATGGGGACCGGGGTGGGACGCGTGTGGCCAGCCTTGTGGACCATGCGGACTGGTTTGTTGCACGGTTGGAAAGGCATCTTGGAGAGGGCGTTCGCAAGTATTTCGTACGATAATTCAGTTGCTTTCTGTTGGTCGCAGTCTTCGAGTACTCGATGTGAAACAACAACACTCAAATTGCTGCAGCTGAACTGGCTGCGACCAACACTCCATCCGCCGTTCTTGGCGCCCAGTTCACGGCGGCCGACTGCCAGTTAGTCCACGATGCAAAAGTCTTGCAGCTAAACCGTCCAATGCCCTTCTGGCAGTGATCGGCATCGAGCTAAAAGAGGAAATCAGTAATGACCCACCGCAGCTGGAGCCTCTTCTCCGTCTCGTGGGCGCTTCTTCGCCCGGGCTACCTCTCGGCTTCGTCCGACCCGATCGGCGGCTGCATACCGAGTACGTACCAGAGCCGCCGACGCTCCTCCGGCCTTCGGTCCCGACTGCTCCTATTTAGTATCATCACGTTCAGGTACCATCACGCGCAAGTCCATATCGTCAGTGGGTATCAAATCCAGTTTCCGTGGCTATGGTAGATTCCGTCCTCCACATCGCTCGCTCGCTGTCCCGTCTGTCCAACTCCAAGTCTATTCTCGCTGCAGCACCACCAACAAACCCATCAGTCCCAGCATCACCGTCTTGAGCCAAGGGTGCTCTGATAGCAGAATCGTCACATATCCAACAAAGGGCAAGAACCCCACGACGCTGCCGATGATGTCCTTGCGCACCAGAAAGTCCTGCCCTCTGGCGTATAGCTCCGTGTCGTCGGAAAGGTTGTTGTCGCCCTTGGTCAGGAGCTGAGCCTTCTCTCTGCATGTCCACCACATGTTAGCTTCGCTTCTCAGTGCCGTGTAGAACCGGGGATTCTGACCCGCTGCCAAACTTGCGAACAATTCGGTGGACAATCGGGATGTCCTTGTCCCGCACCTCGTAGACCACCACCTCGCCCACTTGCGTCTCGCTCAGCACGTTTCGGTTCCACAGGAAGAGCAGGTCGCCGCGCTGGAAGGCGGGTTCCATCGAGCCGGAGAGGACGACGACGATCGGGGACGGCGAGTCGGTGATGACGGAGAGGCCTTTCCACATCTGCGAGGAGAAGTCAGCGACGTGGTTTGGAAGCCCAGGAACAACCTCAAACGAGAGTCAAGGGAGCCAAGGAGAGGACGTACCATGAAGGCCGTCGACAGGATCAGCGCAAAGTTCATGAGCTGCGCAGCCGCCTGCCGCGGGTTCTGGAGGCTTGAGAGCATGGCGACGGTTGTTGCGGGGAGGTTGTGGGGGGAGGGAGAGTTGGGCGCGGCAACGACAGCTGGAGCTCAAGCTTGGTGATGTCGAGAACTGGACATGGTGGCTCTGCCGCGCTGGGGAGTGCACAGGCCACGCTGGCGGGTGGTCAATTGAGGCATCAGAGCACATGCTCGCAAGCATTGTTGTGGCTTGCCTGTGGCGGGAGACTGTGGCGGGTGGCCCGTGCACCACACCACCTGCAGCTGCATCTTTCCCGAGCGCCTTGCAACCTTCTGGGGGAAAGCGTGGAGGGGCAGCGTCAATCACGGGGGAGCGGGTGATGTCATTAACATCGACATGAGGACGAGATCGATGTCATCGTTCCATTGCCGGAGGGGGACACAAAGCTTGTAGTGGGTGTATTTAAAGCCAAAGAGCTGCCAGTGCTTTGCCTCCCTTGTCATTTATCTTCACCCAATTGACACTTGCCCAATACTCAGCAATCAACAACTGGAAAGCACTTACAACTACACGCCACCACAAATCCGTCATCATGGCAGAGAACAACAACAGCAACACCAGCCAAGAGCAGCAGCAGCCAGGCACTTCGCAGCCGGGCCTCATCGGAAGCCACTACCAGTATGCCAAAGGCGCTGCAGAGGCAAGTTCCGGTTTCCCAGTTCATATAACACGCTTTCTAACCTGGTGTTTCTCCAGGCCACCGTCGGCGTCCTGACCAACTCCAACGCTTGGAAGGCATCGGGCGAGCAAGACAAGGCGGCAGGACTCGCCGCGCTGAAGAAGGTCGGGGAGCAGCGAAATGCGGACCAGGGATACGGCAGGGTCGAACAGATGGCCGGCAAGATCACCGGATGCCAAGGCATGGAGCGAGAAGGCGCTGCCAGTAGCCCGAAGAAGGACTAAGGTCAGAGGCTCCATGACGGACAGTTTGGGGCGCGGGATGAAGGCCATGTAAGATATCAATTTGGGATGATTCCATGAATTAATTCGGCATTTCATTTCTGCTTTAATGGATCGATGTCGGTGTATCCGACATCTCTTTCACACCAGTCTGCATTGCGGACTGCCGGGCTGGAATTGGTTGAGCGTACTCTTCCTACCTAGAAAATATGGCCATTTCGGAGCCAACCCCTCAACACCCGAGTTCTCTTGCCTCAAAGAAAGACGAGTGGGCGCTTTCCATCTCTGCACCTGGGCGCTCAGCGCTCCAGCCCATTTGAAGCTGCACTCGCACCCTCTATCGTCTCTCGCTGAGACGTGCTTCAGTCTTTTCCTCCACCTACATCGTCGCTCATCTCACAGTCGCTTGCCAGCTTGTCTCGTCTCGAGCTCGGCACCACCATCCCCCTTCTCCCCTCTGTCTTCAGCATCACTTATCGTCGTTTGCCCTCTTCCTCTCCGAGTCCACCGTTAGCTTTATTCCTCATCCTTGAATCGTTGCGTCTGCTCTCTTGCTTCGACCACGCAAATGGATACCGCTCCTCTTCTCACGGCCATTGACGGCCTGCCCGGCCCAAACTTCCTGCAGGACCATGTGAGTTTCTACATCCCAGATGCCTTGTGCCGTGATACTGACCAGACAAATTGGACAGCCTGCCTTCTTGCGAGCCTGCCATTCGCCATGGCGCTTCATCCCCCAAAATGTCCTTGTCGTTCTTCGAGGAATTATGCTCGCCTTCATCGTGGCTACCGGCGCCATGGCCACCCACTATAAGCTCAACGAGGAATCGGAGTACACCAACTGGCGACATGTCTTTGACTATTCCATCATCTGCTTCTTTCTGGTGTTTCTCTACCACCTCATCACCTTTGTGAGTCTCTCGCTGCACCCACAACTCCCCACATTGGCGGAACTGACCATCCTCCAACCAAAGTCCTGGACGTTCACCCACCTGTACTACCCTCATCGAGAGGACTACATAGGTGGTATCGAGGGGTGGATCATTACAGCCATGTCCCTTCCCCGCAACATGGCCAGCCTTCGGAAGCAGTTCTACTTCACCATGTTCTACACCGCCACTGTCGTTGCCTGCTTCATGAACTCGACCATCTACTGGTTTATCACTCGCCAGAATGATGACGCCGACGCACCCGAGGCTCGGCCCACGCCTGAGCCCGAGGCCGAACTGCTATGGTCCGACACGTCAATGGCAGTCCCTGATGCTCCATGTAGGCCCTTCCAAGTTGGTGTCTACACATTGGCTAACCACTGTTACAGTCAGCGACTTGTTCGGGGAGGGATGGTTCAACGCATTTGTCATCCTCGCTCTGTATGGAATCACGTCGGCCATCATGGTCACTGAGATCTTCTGGCTCAACAGTATCAAGCGCCCCATTGTGAGTTGCCAACATTTCAACAATAGATGGTCACTGACATCATATTAGGCAATCGTATCTCACATCTTTGGGCTTATCTTCCTCGCTGGTATCTATCTTGGTTGGGCTGCCATTGGCAACCTCATCACCGACTGGTACCCATTTTTCTGGCTCGACGAGAGCCAAGTTGGCTCTCAAGAAGCGGTGACGGCCTACTGCATTGGGTTTGTTCTTTTGGCGCCCATTAGTAAGTGACTGTCGAGGTTGGCCGTGAACGGTTTCTGATGCTTGAGCAGTGTACATCCTGATGCAAGGAATTATCGGTATCCGCGAGGGCCTCACGTGGTCGCTGTCGGAGGCGCGTGCGATTGCAGCCGTCCACGAGGCACTGGAATCTTGAAATGAGCGCCAACGGCCACGAGAAGACCCTTTTCCGTTTCAAGGCCTTGGAGAAGAGTGAGTTGTCGATTGAAATGAGGACATAGGTGGACGCGGAAGGGGTGTTGGGTTGCTATCGGCAGGGGCTTGGGCTCTGTCAGGCATAGAGATCGATCACTTGACCTAGAATGCGCATTGCGGCTTATAAATTGGTGGATTAATGGGAATTTGACACCGCTTCCCCTGAGATCGCGAGTTTCCAGAATCTTCCTTGCAGATGTTGCCGATGATGCAGATGCGAGTGGCTTAATAGGGGTCGATGTAGTCTCCTCCCAAGCATTTCGAGGCGTCCGTGTTAGGCATCGTTCTCAACCCTTTCGCGAATCTAATCTTGGATAGAAGTTGTTGGGAAGAGTTTCAGCCTCCATGCACTGATTTGGACGGAGCCCGCCGTGCTCAAGGAGACATCTGCGATTCCGGCATGACTCTGAGCGACCGGAACAGGTCTTGGGAGTCACACGGTTCATTCTCGGCGTCCGCATCACGCACTTACACAAAAGAGGGGTTCGTCCACTACAAATTTAAGGCTGCGTTAGTGCTTGCTGGTGCTTTAGCGAGTGTTGGGCAGAGGATAATTCGTAGACAGTGTCTCGGCACGGATCAAGCAAGATCTGGGCTTGAGACAGCCATCACAGCAAGATCCAGATATAGAAGCGTGGCGATTCCCCAAGATTCTTGGAGGTGGGAGGCCATCTTGGGCTCACCTTTTGGCACTTCTGAGGGAAACACAGCGATTGTGGCCAATCATGTGGGAGCAGATAGGAGATGCAGATGGGCTGGCGGCTGGGTGCTATTTCGAGGCGCAGTCGATTGGGCACGTAGACGGTGAGACGGTGGCACGGCATGGGGACGATGTGAGTGGTTGTCGTTGTGAATCGGACGGCCACTGAGGGGAAGCACGGATGGAAGTCACTGAAGTGGCTGGAAGCGTTGCGCCATGTCACTTTGCACGTTCGAGTGCAAGTCGAGGCGACGGGCGAATGTTGGACCGGAGATACTTGGACTCGACGGTTGAGCTGCGTGCCTTGGGCATCCATTTCAACAATGCAGGCCTCGGAAACGAAAGAGAGGGGGCTGCCCAGCGCAATCGGCATTGTTCTTTGGACAGCGGACGAATTGGTGCATGGAGAGACGCTCACGTGCGGCGGTGGAGGTCGATGGAGCGGACAGCGCATTGCTGGTCCTGATGCAATTAGACGGAGGTGTGTTGTTCGGTCAGTCAAGGTCATGCCTCGGTTTTGCCCTGAGGAGTGAGGCCGCAACCCGGGGCGTCTTGGGCGTGTCTTGTTCCACTGGCAGCCTCAACTAACGGTCACGGCCGACGTGTGCGGATACCTCATCCGTTTCAAGGTACCCATCCCGTCTCCCCCGCCGGAGGACCCTAGCACGAGGCCTAAAATAAGGTACCCGACTACCCACGATTCACTGACGTGGTGGAGGGCGTGCCGGTGACGGTCCGGAGGCACTCACTACAGCAACACTACGGAGTATCAACGCTACGACTACCCCGTACACTATGGTATCATCGTTTCGCAGGGCTGTCCGGGGGCGTGCCTGGTGGTGCCTTGTTTCTCAGCCCGTGCCAGCCCGTGCAAGATCGCGTCCATCTCAAATCTGAATGGCTGGGCCCTTCTCCCCGGCGAATGGGAATCCCGCGTTGCACGGCCGGTGGATGCTGAGGCCGTACAAATATCCCACACCCTCCGCTGACGTCTCTGGCCTCCTCTTCCTTTCCCCCACACACAACCAAAAAAGGGTCGCAAAGCTATCACGAGGATCTTGTCTTGCCAGAGGCATCTTCTTCCGCCCGGACCCCTTGTCAATCTTTTGTGCGTCGCTCTCTCACTCACACTCTCTTTCCCCCGACTTTCCCCCCAATTCTCCCCACCTCTTTTCCTCTCTTCGCTCTTTTCGTCGCTCTCTAGACAAGCCGTCCAAGTTGGGAGCCTACCCCCCGAGATACCTATATAAACGACCGGCCGCCGACCTGCTACTCGTCTCTGGCCATCTTTATTCTCTCGGTCATTCACTCCCATCTTGAACCCCAGCACGAGTTCACTCTCTAGTCATATCTACAACCCCGCCACCCCAAACCGCAGTCATGTTCAAGCGCTCGTTCCGGTCCCAGGACCAGACGCAGAGCCGCGTCGACAAGACTACAAGACTAAAGAGATCGGGCTCCATCCGAGATCCCACGAAGCTATCGAAACTGCAGAGGTCGCTCACTGAGCAGGACTCGACCAACCCCAAACCACCCAAGAAGTCCGCCGCCGCCGCCGCCGCTGCCACCTCCGCGACGGCCACCGCGCCCTCGCCCTCGCCCATTGTCACCCTGACCGTGGGCCGCGACGGCCGGCTCTTTGCAGCGCACGAGGATGTCCTCCGCCAGTCGCCCTTCTTCGAGGCCGCCCTGCGGAGCGGCTACCGCGATGCGCAGAGCAGGAGGATCTCCCTCCCCGACGAAGAACCCGAGGCCTTCTCCGCCCTCCTCGAGTACCTTTACAAGGGTGACTACTACCCGCGATTGTTGCACAACCGCAACCGCAACTCTTGGGAGCTCGAGGACCAAGCACGAACGCCTCAAACCTCCCCCACCCCCGAAAACGGAGGTGGCCGCGCAGGCACCGGTGCCGCTACCGGCTCCGAGGCCACCGTCTTCCTGTCCAGCGTCAACGCCGCCATCCTCCGCGACACGGTCATCTACTGTGCCGCGGACCGATACGGCCTCGAGGAGCTCAAGCGTCTGGCCCTGCGCAAGCAGGGGCTGCAGGCCGGCATCGACGTTGCCACCATCCTGCGGTCAGCCCAGTACGCCTACGCCCATACCCCCGACTCGGACAGCCGCCTGCGCGCTCACTACCTCGCCCTGATCATCCGCTGCCGCAAGACGTTCAAGCGGAGCGGGACCATGCAGGCTGAGATGGAGGCGGGTGGCAGCAAGCTGTTCTTCGACCTGTTTGTGGCCATGTGCAACCACCTGGACGACGTCATCGACGTGAGCAACGCTCGCACCCCGAGGACTGTCTGAAGGTTGGGCCACCACTGCACAAAACTACTCTCAGGCCTCCAGAAGCGCGTGTAAACACCGACAGGGTGATTCATCGCCGGAGGATGAGTGTGGAACTAAGCACACCAGACACACCGAAAACAAAAACACAAAAAAAAAAGCGACACCATGGGAACTTTGGATTTCAGCGGGCGTTGGTTTGCTTTTCATGCTCCCTCATCAGATTGAAAGTCTCCATTCGGGAGTTTAGTTTGTTTTGACAACTTCTCCACTTCTCCAGAGGTTGGCCGACCGAATCTTTGATGAGTACACGAGCTGAGAGGATCTAATCCGCCGCATACGAGCCATCGTCCTCCGCTCTATTTTTTGTGTTTTGGTATGTCTCGGGCGTTTGTCAGTTCTGCCTCATCGTTATACAACTCCGCTTTGATACCCATTTTTACGCCACATTTGGTCACTTTTTTCTTGTTCTGGCGTTGCATTTACAGGCACTGGATCTTGCTTTGCATTTTCAATGACAGAAAGAAAAAAATGGAATGAACAGCTGCTGTCTGCTTTATTGCTTTTACCCGCAACGCAAAACGGCCAAGATTGATCACGAGCCAACGTTTTGCCCACCTCACAAAAAAGAAAAACAGTGTTACCGCATGGAGTCAACTGTTTGGATTTGCTTTCACGGAACGGTTGGGCGTTATTTATGATGCATAGACCACTGGGACGGCAAAAGGAAACCTCTCCATTCGGAACCAACAGGCAGCGCCCCAAGCAGGGAGACGAGGATACTATCACACGGGTCCCACCGGATGGGCTTGTGTGCCTCCGTCTCTCGGGGTTGCTGCCTGGTCAAAAAAAAAACACAAAAAGAAAACAATCACCTCTCCTGGCAACAATCGTTTGACTCTTTTCCTTTGTAAGGTTGGAGGATATATGAGTTGGGGGATGCGAACAAGGACCCTGCATGGTCTCGGGGGCGAATGGTTTCGCCGACAATGATGTTACGATCTTGATGATTGATATACCTAGGTAGTTAAGGGTCGCAGAGCGATCCTCCCTGGCGTGAGCTCCGTCAGGGTCGAGGTAATGAGAAATTCGGCCACCTCATGTTGGTTCTGTTCTGTTCTGTCAATGTGACGATGTGATGTTGGGTTGCAGAGGCAATCTCGTAGTTACGGCATGACTGAAGTGACTAACTACTTCGTCCACTGGACATCAAAGTCCTTGAACTTGACCTCCAACTCGCCGTCGATTTCCTTGCCAGGCCGTGCCACCAGGGCACTCACCTCCAGCTCCCACCCCTCACCCTCATCTTTCCCAAACACCCAGCAAATCTCCCTCAACGGGGTCTTGGTCTCGCCGTCGACCTCGTACACCCACAACGAGCTCCCCAGCTCGCTGTCGTCCCTCTCGACGGCGATAGTGACACTCCGGGCGCCAGACGCGATGTCGTCGGCGCGTGCGGCGGAGGCGACGCTCCAGTCGGCCCAGGCGTCGCAGGCAACGACGGAGAGGCGGGCGGTGCCGTTGTAGAACTCGACGCCGGCCTTGATCCACTTGCGACCCGCGGACGGGTGCGTGAGGGTTAGAAGGATGCCGGCTTGGTCGTATTGCTGGACGTAGGTGGTGGTGAAGGTGACCGAGGTGGATGTGAAGCGTGTTACCGACGCGGAGCTGTGGGGGTGAAAGGGGGCTGTTGGCGGTTAGTGAGGGGCAATGAGTGAGAGGGGAGATTGAGGATGAAGTGAAGTCGGAGAGAGTCCGTACCTGTGAAGACATTCCAGGAGGGCGGCTTCTTCCAGATATCGGTGTCTGGGCCAGCAGCGAGGGTAAAAGAGGTCGCCATGTTGAGCGAGTTAGGTAAAGCAATGTAATTGATGAGGAGTATCAACGAGTGTATTCTGAACAGGAAATCATCTACGCTTTATGCTTATGCTTAAAAGGCCAAGCCACTTAACGTCCAACATGATTCCTAATCATCGTATTCCAACCGCGGGGGGAACTGACGTAATTGGACCAATCCCCGCCGCGACTTGGCCCAGATGAGACTTTTTGTTTCCACTATTTCGCAATGCAGGAGAAACAGAAGGCCACCGAAGTGATCCTACGATGCGGGAAGTTGGAAATCAAGCGTTCCGAAGTATGTGCGATGTATATGCGTGCCGGAAGCTGGGCCGAAGAGCCGTGAGGTTGAGGAGCGGTGCACAAGTTCACGCTGGGCGTATGGATGAGGGGTACTTCGTACGGGTGGGAGGGTGGCATTGAGTCACGGCTTCACATGTGTGGAATTTAATTGGCTGGTTGGTTGTCGTGCAATAATACAAGGGAGTACAATGCCTGCAAAGCAACAATAATGAGTCTTTGTGATGGGCACAATGAATAACAACACGAGCACTTCTCCATTTGGGTGCAGTCGACCCCTCCAATCTTGGAGTACACGGCTGCAAGTCAGGGTGTACCGGATAAACGCCGGGTGTTCTCTGTCTTTCGTCGCCAACCACCAAAAAGACGCGGGCAAAAGGGTCCTTTGATGCCTCGTCACAAGAACAACCTTTTTGAATTTTTGAACATCTCGGAGACTATCAATCGTCGTCAAAGAACCCAGAAACACGTCTCCGTGCACCTCAGGTTGGCCGCAAAAATCATCACGCACCGGTATTCGAACCATCGTTGCCTACGCTCGACCCGGCACATGACTCAGAACCGCACATCTTAAGCGAGCCGTCACGCTTCCCCACTCGACCATCGCCCAGCAAAACCATCGACGCAAAAAACCCCGCCGCAGGCTCGGCTCACCAATTTTCTCGACCAGTATCTCGCGCTGCGTACAGACGCGTCTTGCCGAAATCCACTTACATCGCCAACGCGGGCTCGCCAACACAACTTTTTCTTCTCACTTCTGCTTGGTTGCTGCTTTGCTTACTACCCGACTTAAGCTGGCCGTTTGACGGTCTGGGGGGAGGAGAACATAGTAGTGCTAGAAAGGAAACCCGCTATCACAAATCCAACGCCGCATGCCGTTGACTTTGCACGTCTTCCGAATCCTCCGCTTCGATATCGCTATTTCGACTCCTTCGCTCCACCAATATTTCTGCCCTTGATCACTCGCGATGTCTTCATTCCTCACCCCGCCCAAGACGGGCCCGACGGGCCAGCGGCCCACGGCGAAACCTCGATTCTCCAAACCCAATCCCGTCCGAGCCATGCGCGAGCGCGAAGAACGACGAGCCGCCGCCACTGCCCAAGCCCAGATCGCCCGTACAGCTATTAACCGGAATGCCTCGCTTGCCCATCCGTCCCGGCCGCAATGTCCCAACAAGGCGTGTCCGAAGCCTAATGTCGTCGACGGCACCTGTCAGACTTGCGGTCGTATCGCTGACGACAGCAACATCGTCGCCGAAGTCCAGTTCGGAGAGACGTCCTCGGGTGCGGCTATGGTCCAGGGTTCTTACATCGGTGCAGACCAGGCTGGTGTTCGGAGTATGGGACCGGCTTTCAGACGAGTGGGTGGGTCAGATGACCGGGAGAAGAGTATTCGGGAGGCAAAGAGTTTGATGCAGGGTTATGCTCAGCAACTCAACGTCAGCGACAGCTTGGTGACGGCCGGAACGCAGGTCTTCAAGTTAGCATCGAGCGCAAACTTCATTCAGGGTCGCACGTTGACCAGTGTTGCCGCCGTGTGTCTCTATGCTGCGTGCAGAGCCGAACCGCCCTGTAAGCTCATGCTGATCGACCTGGCTGATATAGTCCAGCTCAACGTCTTCAAGCTTGGACGAATCTTCAAGAAACTCAACGAGGTTGTCCCAATTGGAAACGACGGCTTAATCCCCGTGTACCCCGAGGATCTCATTTGGCGGTTCGCAACCAAGATGGAGTTTCACCAAGAGACGGCAAAGGTCGCCGAGGACGCTGTCCGCCTCGTCAAGCGCATGAGTCGAGATTGGATGGTTATGGGCCGTCGCCCCTCGGGTATTTGTGGTGCCTGCTTGCTGATGGCGGCGCGCATGCACAACTTTCGACGAACCGTCCGCGAGGTCGTCTACATCGTCAAGGTCACCAACCACACCATCCAGAGTCGACTACAAGAGTTCAAATTCACCGAATCTAGTCAGATGTCGGTTGAAGACTTTTTGAAGCAGGATTTCCTGGAGAGTTCGCACGACCCGCCCTCGTTCTACAAGCAAACAGAAGAGTACAAACAGATGGCGGAGAGCAAGGGTCGAAAACGAAAGAGGCCGGAAGCCGGAGCGGAAGATGAGGCGGATGGGGAGGCGTCAAGGTCTGCGGCTGCCAAAACTCAACCTCGAGGAGGAGCCGATCTCACCAAGGCTCCCGTGGTGGAATATCGCCGCGATGACGACGGGTTCATCATTCCGCCTTTGCCGTCACAGATTGCCGACAACCCCTCTCTTGTCAACAAACTTAATGCGAATGCGGAGGAGGGTGAGGAGGGAGAAGAAAATAACGTGGAAACACTGGATACCCTTGTGGAAGAGTTTGGCGATGCCATGGACGAGGATGCCGAGCAGGAGGCCAGTCAACGCGGGAACGGCAAGAAACCCGATAAGCCCTCACTGCCCATCAACGAAGAATGGGAGCAAGACGAACAGGAGTTGGAGGGCGTTATCGAAGAGATCTTCAATGATCCATTGACGTACGAGCACGCTATGGCCTACTCGAATGCCGAGCAGCGCGCGCAGATACACACCGTTTGGGCTTTACAACAACGGCCTCAAAAAGAGGTGTCGATGGCTGCGGATGTGACTGAGGACGAGTTTGCCGACGATCTTGAGGTCATGAACTGTCTATTGTCGCCGGAGGAGGCCCAAATCAAGGAGATGATTTGGGTGAACCAGAACAAGGAGTGGTTACGGAAGCACCAGGAAAAGGTGTTCAGGAAAAAGATTGAAGCGGAACGGCCAAAACAGACACGAAAGAGGCGCAAGCGGGCTCGGATGGGCGAAGGACAGACGAGTCCTGCCAGCTCAGCCGCCGAGGCAGCCATCAACGTGGCCAAGGACCGAGCATGGTCCAAGAGGATCAACTACGATGCCATCCGCAACATTTTCGACATGCCCAACGTCGGCGGCCCCGGATCGGAGGCGACCAGCCGGAAAACAAGCGTGGCTGGCAGCACCTTTGGAGCCGACGACGCGAACGACGCACCTGACGGAAGTGTTGCTGGCGACGGCGGGGAAGCTCCCGTCGAGGAAGAGGAAGAGGAGTTTGACGAAACGGAAAACTATGGCGAGGGAGATGGGGAGGAGTTCGGAGGTGGCGGTGGCGAGTATGAAGGCGGGTTCGAAGACGATGACAACCCTGATATGGATGCGGAATATGGGCTGGATGCGGAGTTTGCGTGAGGGGATTGCAACGGAGTTGGGAGCGGAAATTGGACCGGCCATGGGGCGGCCGATGCTTTGATACCCAGACATAAGGATAGACTCGCGTTGGTTTGCTAGTCGCTTGAATATAAATACTGAGTAGTATTAAGAAGCTGAACCTTGACTTTTTATTTACACTGTCGTGAGTGGTGTTTAGGTGGGTGGGTACGCTACCTAATAAGGCAGTGCTGGCGAGGAGGACGTGAGAGATCAAACAAGGCCACCAGTCAGCGGCCTTGAAATGATATAAGGCGTCCAATCGCCGAGTCTCATTGTTCAACCGCCCGCGACATCAATTAGCGGTTACAGCCCTCGCAGTGGCTCAGACTGTCAGGCTGACTTCGAGGCATAGCCCACGTCTTGGGCAACCAGTGCACCCGCCTCATTTACTCTCGTCAGCTTTTCCATCGTCAACCTCGATTCTCGCCAACTTCGCTACAGTCAACGTCGTTGTAGCCAACTTTGCCTCGTACGAACCCCGAATCCTCACCGTTCAACTCTGCCGCAGATGGACCCCCTCTCCATCGCAGCGAGCGTCATCGCGCTGGTGCAAGCCACTGCGGCGGTTGGCAAGGGCGTGCATTTCCTCCGATCCCTCGGCCATATACCCGACGAGTTCTGCCACTTGATCAACGAGCTCTCGACCCTACAAGCTGTCCTGGGACAAGTTACGAGTGCGATGCAAGAACTGGAGTCCGAGAAGCCACACGCGCTGGTGCCGAGGTTTGACTTGACTAAGACGTCGGGCTTGGAGGATGATTTGCGGCAGACAGTCGGAGAACTGGAAGCTTTATGCAATCGTCTCCAAGCAACGGCCCGCACGAACACCAAAAATGGGAAGCTCAGGGTCTCGAAGAAGATGTGGCTCCGGGAGAGGAGTAGCATTGCCCGACTCAAAGCCAAGGCGGACGCGGCAAAAGGGAATCTTGCACTGTGCTTCGATGCGCTCATTTCGACCCAAAGGTTTCGAGAACCTGCCCAAGTCCATGGGTTATTGCTAATGTTTTGACTATAGCGCGAGGCAGACAAGAGTCACAATAGACATCCACAGACTAGTGGCCAGAACACATGAGGACCTGACGTCTAACCGGGAAATGAGCAGCAGAATCTCAAGGACGCACCAGAGCAGTTTTGAGGGTGTGCAAACTTCGCTCAACGAGCTTCACGCAAAGACCCGCGACCTCGAGCAATTGATCCGGGCGACCGTCCAGCCAGCACCAGGCCAACACAACGGATCTACAAGGAGTCCTGTAAAAGAGACGGTCCCCAGCGGCGCGACTATCTGGTCTTTTGGGGCCTCGCTACGACCGGAGTGTTCGACGTACTGCAATTGCCAATGCCATCGCAAATCCCAGGTGAAAACCCCGAGATGGCTTCAATCTGTGGTTGGATCACTGTTCCTGCAGTACAACAGTCTTCCAGTGTGGGACACGCGGCCCTGCGACGCCTCGCAGTGTCGAGCGAGGTCCCGAAGCTGCGTGAAGTTTCAGTATGTGTTCCCACAGTGGCTAATGGCTCGGCAAGTATATCTTGCGACGGCTGGACACACCGTGTTTGGATACGGTGCCTCGCTACATACAAGTATCCGCAGAGTGATGCCCGACAACCAAGCGTATTGGGCCATTAGGACTAATAATATAGACTGGCTCAAGATAGCTCTGGCTGACAAGACGCTACATCCCACCGACGTTGATGAAAACGGGTGGTCTCTTCTCCATGTAAGTTGGATATCTTAGCACTACTAGTAACCACTCTAACAAAATAGCTAGATCGCAGTTTGCCTCCGAACCGACCTTGAAATACTTAGGTTTCTTCTCGAGCACGGCTCACCTATCGACCTGGAAGACAACAATGGAATGTATGTCGCAGCCTTCGTTAAGGGCATCAAGAAAGTGTGACTTATCAGAATCTAGATCCGTAATGAAGCTAGTCTACCTAAGCCTGCTTGGTGTCCAACAGGAAGATACTTCTTTGGACACGCATACGTGGGAATTCTGGCGAAAGCTCATTGAATTAAGCGAAGAGCAAGAACCGCGGGCTTCAATGCTGATCGTTGATTCTGTGTTGGGGATGAATAGTATTCCTTTGCCATCCGCCCTTGCTCTGGCTCCATCCGATATCAACCGCCCCGATGAATTTGGCTTGTTCCCAATCGCCTGGTGTATCTTGCGGAACAAACTCGAGTCGTTCGAGATACTACTGGCGCATCCACAAATTGACATTGAGAGTATCCACCCTGTCTCGGGATACTCGTTGCTTCATTTCGCTGTACTTGAAGGCCACGCAGATATGACTAGGCTCCTTCTGGATGCCGGGGTAAACATCAATACTCCCAATATATTGGGTGAAACTCCGATCTGTTACGCTTTCCGCGATCCCGAGATTCTTGAGCTATTGCTGAAGCATGGTGCGACGACGAAGGAATTTATCAAGCATGGATCGAGGTCGCAGAGCATAATCGACTATTTCCTGCTGAGATGGGAGGATATCCCAAGGCAGCATCCCCAGCGGCATAACTGGGAGCGTTCACTGAATTTGCTACTCCGCTGTGGTCTTGATATTGATGCTCCACAAGACAAAATAGGGCGGACTTCCCTTCTCCGGGCCATTGAGGGTCGGAACGCTGCCTTCTTGGATCTTCTTTTACAGCACGGAGCCAGAGTGGATGCCGTCGACGAAGACGGAGACGGAACTTTGTATTTTGCGGCACGTTATGGAGACCTGGAGGTAATCGAAGTTCTCAGAGATGCCAAGATATCAGGGATCGATCCCAACGCATTAAATAGCTTATGCGAGACCCCGGAAGAAACCATGGCTTCTAGACTGCCTGGGGGGCGTATTGACCCATGGACAACCATGGTCACGGAAGATGAGTATGAGGCTTTCCAGCATCTACTGGGTGAGATTAGTGAGAGAAATACTACGGCTGCCAAGGGATATGTTTCCAAAGAAACAGGAGAGGATAGATGGACTTCGGAGTGCAGTTCTCAGGATGAGGAGATAGGCTTCGTGTCGGAATCGGGCGGGGATCTTCCCTTGGGTGGTTCAGATTGTCTTGCAGACGAGAACAGTAGCGATGATGACTTTTTCGATGCGACAGAGAGTTGCGATTAGAGAAGGGCTTGGCAGATAAATGCTCAATTTGTATGATGGTTGTGAATTGGAAGTATGTTTTTGTCTTTGAGCCTGCTTACCCGTGCCTACACTTTGTTTAGAATAGGATGGTTGGTAGCCAAGACGTTGGAATGCTTAGTGTACTTTTCGGGAACTGGTAGTTGAAATATGATTGAGCTTATTTCCCCATTGCTTGAGTTTTTCCCATCCTCGTTTACGCAAAATTCGAGGATATGTCGTTTTAATTATCTCACCTATGTCCAGGTAAACAACGCGGCTATGCGTACGGCTTTTCGTTTCGTATAATCTTGTTCACAACGAAGATGGACATTATGAACTCCCACATGATATTACAAGAATAAAACTTACACAAGTTTAAGCCTCTACTGGTGGTACACTATGTCTGCTTTGCCTCTCAAACCACCACTACCAGCACCTCCTCATCCACCTCCACTGCCGTTACCTTGTGATCTCCTCCCATTGATCCTCCCATTCCACCAAGAAAGGGATGGAAATTGCCAGAACTATATTTTCTTCCCTCTTGGTATTTTGTGCTCCTCTGCGCTAGTAGACTTTTCTTTCTCCTGTTTTACAAGTAGGAGACTGAGTTGGGCTGGATGATGATCTTGGATTTTGATGTTCATGGATGCAGATCCGCTGTTGATAGAGAGCCACAGCAATTTGTGGCGCATACCTGGCCCTTTTAATTACATGAATAACTTATGACTTCCTGAATATTGCAATACTCACGGGGCACCTGTTCTTTAAGCAAACCCCCGTTAGCCAAGCAATGCTCTTTAAAACAACAGCAGTTGTAACTTGCCAACAGCCAATATGTTCATCAATCAATCACTCACCAAAAAGTCATTTTCGTGACTTAACCTGATATCGCCTTCCTTAGATTCAACGCGATGCTCTCTCGCTACCAGGCTCTCAAGCCACTTCTCAGCAGGGGCAAGGTTGGGCTAAACCCTTGCTTTCGCTCGTATCACAGCGCGATCCCCAAGTTCACCACCATCGATCCAAAGGGTATACCGACTTCCTACGAAACCGGAATTATGGTTGGCGAACCCGATGAAAGCTATGTGTACGTTGAGCCTGAAGTCGGGAACGCCATAAAATTGGCAATTGTTGGGTCGGACCTGCCAGGCCATCCTGAAACGCTTCCCCTCCAGTTTCACCACGATTCTCGTCACTTCGCTCATAGTAAGTGCTATCGATAACTCAATAACTCACACTAACATATAATAGAATCTGCACCACTTCCTCGCATTGATATCACTCAAAATCTATATCAGCCAAGTGGCAATATTAGTCCTGCCACACTTTGGCTTACTGGCAACTGGTATGCTATCACGCTTGATGGAACACCTGATGGTTAGTATCGCAAACCAACCTTTTTTTTTGATCAACTTTAATGAGACTTTCTTATATATAGCGAGCTTTGAACAAATGTCCAGAGAAAGCGCTAGTTATCTCAAGGGCGCACTGGATAAGCTGAAGGACAGCTAGTTATCATATATGAGGAATGCGCTTTCTGGTTCATATACGATTGCAAAAGAGCGACTGCAATTTGGAGACATTCCACTCTGCTGTCCAAGCTCGAATACCCAACCCATTAGTAGTACCATATTCAATTCTCCCCTCAATCTTTATGAAGCATGACCAACTTTCTTCGTCCCTTTCTAACCCTGTTTACTCTTCTCCATGTATTCTTGGGTTTACGACGTGATCCGGGGAATTGGGGTTGCGACGCCCCCATAGAACAAGGCCAAACTGTCGGCATCCCATGTTTCGTTGCAACAGCAACATGGGCGTTCTGTAAGTATTAGTTCAACTAGTCTCTTGTAAAAACTCTTTTCTGAAGTTAGTATCCGTTTATCTTCAAGAACATGTCCGCAGCCAGCAGAGCGACTCCTTTATTCTTATTCTAGCAGGCTCTACACTAATGATTATCGCTATTCAATCGTCTATAAACGCTTACAGTTTGTCACTCGGGAAGTTTTGGACAAAGTTTGATCAGATTTATCAAGTGGATCACCGGATGCACAAGGTTGAGATTATTCTAAGTACCTAGACGAAAATAAACGAGCGGGTCGGGATTACTCTGTGATCACTTGCATCCCTTAAAGTAGAGGCTTAACAAGTTGCACTTTGCTCCTGTCGTGTTGCTAGTTCTGGGAAGGTAGAGGCTTAGTTTGGCTTGATACTCTGAGGAGTTGAGAATAAATCGCTAGGATCGACGGATTTCTTCACCTTCTCCAGGCGCGGCAGGTTTGAACCCCAGTACTTCTTCTGCGGCTGAGGACCAAGTCGTGGGCTAGTATAGCCAGCGTAGGACAAGTACCTATCAGGCTGATTGTTTTGAATCGCGAGGACCGCTTTCTCGACGAATTCGTATGTCTTCGAACTGGTGGTCGACTCGGTAATGACGTACGGCGCGAAGAAGTACGATACATCTCGGTGAGGGAAGGCGGTTGCATCGGTAACCAGGTTGCCGACGGCGCCACCGTAGAGGTCGACGAGCACAAACCACCTTTCAGAGCCGGCGTCGCCAGTTTGCAGATGCTGGAATAAGGCGTCGATGCTTTTGTTGCTGGGAAGTGTGGAATAGGTAACGGCTGTGTCCTGAGCCGTGAAATATGACTGTGCCGGGAACATGCTTGAGATGCTCTCAAAGGTCCGGTTCATGTGTTGGTTCCAAGTCAAGCCTGGCGTAACAGTTTGTTCAGTAATTCCAGGGACCCGGGACGCAAGGTTGATCAGGTTGAAGTCAGACTGTGGCCCGAAGAATGCGCCGCTGATTATGAATCGGTCCTTTTGAATTACCACGGCGGCAGAGAACCTCGAATCCAATTTCCGGTCGGTACTGATCTGGTGATAAGCCTTGAATGATTCGGCCAGAGATGCCGTGCTTTTAGACGCCACGACATAGGCAAAGTTGAGGACTTGTTTGGGCTGTGGCTTCGTCTGGAAGGTGAAAGTGGTCACGATGCCGAAACTAGCACCAGCTCCGCGAATGGCCCAAAAGAGGTCCGAGTTCTTAGTCGAAGACGAGATCACAATAGTGCCATCTGCGAGAACCACTTCGGCCTCTTTCAGGACATCCAGAGCTGTGCCTTCGAGACGAGTATGGAGCCCGAGGCCACCCACGGTTGCGTGGCCGCCAATGCCCACGGTGGGAGAAGAACCATGGGGCATATACCTGGCATCGGCCAAGTGAAGTTTTTCGGCCACATCCTTCAGTTTGTTTCCTGCGCCGACCTTGGCAAGGCCAGTGGCTGGATCAACCTGGACGCTTTTGAGATGCATGAGATCGACAACGATTGTTCCGTTGGCCCCACCGAGAGCTGTAAAGAGTCAGCTATTTGTATTAAGCCTTACAGAATCAGTATGCTCTCTTCATACCTTTGTTTGTATAGTCATGGCCGCCGCTTCTCGCCTGGACCTTGCGGTCATGCGTGGCAGCGCAGCGAACGACAGCTGCAACCTGATTCTTGTCCTTGGGGTACGTAATTGCGAAGGGCTCCCAGCGGAAGTTCAGATTGTACGGGCGAGCATCGTTCTCCTGGAAATTGGCTTCATAAGGGAACTGCACCTGTGCGGCCTGGCGGTTCACCGCTGCCAAGAGACAGCGTTCCAGGTCCTGTTGAGCTGCCTCAACGGGCGGGACGCTTCCAAACAAGCTGAAAGCCGCAAAGGCTGTCAACATGAAGCGCCGGGTGGATGGCCGCGGGGTTGACATCTCGGTGGCGGGACAGAAGGAGACAAAGTCTTCAGGCTGGGTGGCGAAGCAAAGGCGGTAGGATGAAGAGATGCTACTGAGGAACTCGGTGTGATCGTGACTTAGAATTATGTAATTGAGATCATGCGAAGGGTTTTATAGACATCGCTTCATGAAAGATATGCATGATGTACCGACTGTCGCTCAAGGCCCGGAGGTTCCGTGGGTTAGCTGTCGTCGTCAATATCTGTGTCCGAGTCCGAAAGACCGATGCAATTCTCTTCGAGTGAAAACTACTATTTGGCGGTAAAGTCCGGAACTCCAGTCGATATGTCTTCACCAGCGGAGTCCGAGGTTTTGGGCGAGCCGTGATCGCCGCCCGCGGGTTCCGCTGTACAAACTTAGTTACGCTTACGGGGAGGTCAACAATTGCCAAGATTTTGGCCTCTGCTGTCGGACAAGATGCACCATATGGCAAGGTTTGGATGTATTTAGAAATCCTAAAAACGAAGCAATTTCGGTAATGCAACTCGGTGGAGACCAGGCATCCCATAGGCATGCCAATATCTTTTTGCGGTCACGCGCCAGATTTTCACAACATGATCGGCTTGCCCCGACTCCTAACCCTACACGAGTTCTGCATTTGCTTATTCTTCACAACTATGGCAGTTCCATCGCGTTGGCTACTATGTGGCGCTAGGTTCTATCTAATTCGTGAAAGTGTATTTCCTGGACGGAGAAGCGCAGATCGCGGCTGGCATCTCCCACGTGTAAGCCCGATCGCCGACGCCGCCTCTGTCATTCTACTGGGCGAAGTGAACACGAGACGCGCGTAGATGACTTTGTAACCAAGCCACTCACAGTCCGGGTGCCCTTTTGATGTTTTCTTTTGGAAGACATCCCAAGCTTGTTATTTGATAATGAGCGGAACTAGGTGACCTAAGCGTAAATAGATACTCGTCTTGGAAAACAGTTACCCTTGAGTTCATGCTTAAATTGTGCCAAGGATCTTCGCTAATGTAGTTGACCTATTAGACCCTGCTTCGTAGAGCGTGACTCAGTTTCAAGGCTTATTTTTCTTCTGGAATTCTACTACCCGCGACGTTATCTTAACTGTTTCCCCGGCATTTACAACATCCGTATCAACGAGAGCATATGGTGCTACCGAGGCTCTTGCCAATAACTCACATGCGTATGCGAGTTGAGTTGTGAATTGCTAGTCAGCCTTTTCTCCGTTGTAGATCGCAACTAATGACTATGAAAACAGCCAGCAGGAGGTTTTACGAGCTTCGAACACAAGGCCTCAAGTATTCATTTTCGTGCCACGGAATGTTACCAACTTGCTTCCGTTAAAGCTTGTAGCATCGATACGCTCGGTTAGTCGGCTGCAGGATTAGAGGACACAACTACATCGCGTCTTCTTATTTCTTCAGTTGAGTATCGACCAGTTAGGCGAGGCAAGTATTTGAAAGAAGCAAACAGCAGGCTAGTTAAATTGATGTGACAGTCTATGGGGTTATTTTATGACAGCTGATGCCATCTTCAAAAGGAGACCCTTTAATGGTGGTGCTCCACGCCCTCGGCGCCGGTGTTGTTATCGTCCCGGTCCGAGCCCGAAGCATTCTTCTCCCGTTCTGGTGCCTTCCAGGAACTGCTCTTGATGGGGTTGACATGAGCGACATACATGGCATCGATCTCCTCAAGGGAGCGATCCTTCGACTCGATGACGAAGAAGAAGACAATAACCACGAGGACAGCCAGGCATCCAGCAAAGACAAGACCGTAGAAGTAGTCGATGGCGTCAGTGATGAATCGGGTGCTAGATTGATGTTAGTAAGTCAAGAGCAGGCAGTTTCGGATAGAAGTTACTCACAAGAAGGAGATCAAGAAGTTCCAGAACCAGTTAGATGCGGTAGCGAGGGCCATACATCGGCCACGGTACTGAGGAGGATAGAGCTCGGCAACGACGGCCCAGATAAGAGGTCCCCAGGTAGTGGCAAAGGCAGCGATAGAGAGACAGGAGAAGGCGACGAGAACAGCTCCAGCGGTAGGGGTGTTCATCGGGTTGTCAAGGTCGATGGCGAAGTGTCCAACAAAGGCATAGACGCTGCTAGGGTCAGCATAGTTCATCTAGAGCAGAAATAGGGGGACTCACAGGAAGCACATCATCATCCATAATCCACCGACAATCAGAGCCTTGCGGCGACCACACTTCTGTACGACGACCAGGCCGGCGAAGGTACAAGCACAGTTGACCGATCCGAGAATGAGCTGAGTTACGTAACTGTTGCTGATTCCAGTGGAGGCGAAAGCCGTAGTGCCGTAGTAGAAGAAGTAGTTGATGCCTACTCGTAATTAGTATAAAAGGGTCATGTAAAGCTAAGCGAACTTGACTGTACCTGTGAGTTGCTGGCCAGCTTGCAGGACAATGCCGAGAACCGTGCGGTAAAGCATACGGGGTCCGGTGAAGATCTCGTACCAGTGGGTGTCTGAGGCGGCCTTTTCCTCGTTCTGCTGGATGCGGATTTCATC
Source organism: Neonectria neomacrospora (assembly GCA_013756995.1). Classification (NCBI taxonomy): domain Eukaryota; kingdom Fungi; phylum Ascomycota; class Sordariomycetes; order Hypocreales; family Nectriaceae; genus Neonectria; species Neonectria neomacrospora. Next base: position 28,689 of record JABSTB010000159.1, read on the forward strand.
GATCTGCTTCGAAACACTGTAATGGTTGGGCTCGACACCTGCCAGTCTAGCAATGGTCTTGCGAGCTTCATCTTCGCGACCCGCACGGTAGGCATATCGAGGGCTCTCAGGAAGGAAAAGAATGCCAGCACCGAGAATCAGGGCCCAGAGGAAGGAGAGCGCATTGGGGATTCTCCAGGATGCACTGCTAGTTTCGGACTCTGTTCCCCAGTTGACCATCTCGGCGGTCCAGATTCCCAGGGTGATGAAGAGCTGGTATGTGGAGACCAGCAGACCGCGGATGATGGCAGGACTGCTTTCGGACTGGTACATGGGGACGGCCACGGACAGGGCTCCGATTCCGAGGCCTGTGACGAGACGGCCAACAGCGAATTGGGCCCATTGGGATTCAGAAGAAACCTCGATGATCGTGCCGATACAAGTGAAGAGAGCGGAGAACGAGATAGTGAGGCGGCGGCCGATAGAATCGGCCATCTTTCCGGAGATCAGGGATCCGATCAGACAGCCAACACAGAGAAGGCCGACGATGGTGCCCTGTCTGGCTGCGCTAAAGGTGAAGGATCCATCGGACTGCTTCTCGCCAAAGCGCTGGGCATAGTCGTCCATGAGGAAGAAGCCAGAGATTTGACCACTGTGGATTCAATTAGTAACGTCTCGAGAACTTCAGGTTCAAGCCAACAACATACCTGACATATCCGAACATGAACCCGCCAATACTGGCGACAAGGCCCAGGAAGCAGGCAATGGCAGTGATTTTTTGATGGGTAACATCCGCATCGCTGGGTTGCGGCGCAGGCTCCACCTTTCCTTTCCCCTTGAGAAAGTTCTTCATGGTTGTGATAATAATAGTAAAGATAAGACTGATTGTTCAGAGACAAGTGTGAATGGGTTTAGACTTTAGTCATTGAATCTCGAATGTGATTGTATTTTACAAAATCAGTGGAAACAGCGAAAGAGATCCCTTTTCAATGCCTTTCAATGGGTCCTGGAAGACCCGCCTCCATGTTGGCACAGGACCATCATCGGGGATTCTACGGTGGTGCGTTGCTAGAAACATATGGGTCTGTCATGAGACATCCAAATATTTCAGGGACTCGACCAAATTGCCCGAGATATGCTTGCAGCCGGCAAAGCCGAAGGCGGAGCTTTGACGTCAGTTGGAGATTTTCGGTCGGGCCTATTCAAGTCATTCCGCTCACCCTAGTGCCTACGTCATGGGGAAATAATTGTGTTGTTTTCTGTCTGGATTGAGTCCAGAGAACGGGTTGATTGTTTTCTGAACTGTGCTGGATCTTAAATCTCCATCAGAGTCCATTTGGCCCTCTTGTTGTCCAGGTTGGTCCCGTAAGAAGGGACGCGGGATGCCAAAATCTTGCCTCCAGATCCGCCCGGGCCCTAAAAAACGGCACTTGCGTGAAGATTAGGGTCTCGTGGGGGTCACATGCGGGTCCGAGGACCCAGATTTCCCGCTTTTAGATCATGACGAGGGGTGGGGAGATTGAGGCTCAACCGCGAGTGACGCCGGCCGGCCGCCTCCGTGAGCTAAGCGGCCACGTGCCGTGAACTATCCGAGTAACAACCACGAGATGCATCCAAACCGGCCGACGTTGACTTTCGCCTTTGATCAACTCATTCTCTACACTTCGCATCGCTTTAGTTTTTACTTTCTGTACGCTCACTCACTGAAGTCGTTATCTTCGGCACTCAATTCAATCCTGACCGAGAAATCCCGTACAGCGAGATTCACCGAGATTCGGCCCGATCAGGATGTCGCCGTCAAAGTCCGATAGAGAATCCACTTTTAGTACCAAACACGTATTGAAATGGAGAATTGTGGCTCTCAATGATACTTTGAGCTTCCATCATTTTACGCAGTTCTGAGACGGTCCGCGATGATCTGAACAACTGGTGACAACGGCGAAATTCTTCGGTCCTTCCAGAGGCAGGGCTTAGCAAAGCAGGCCAGGCCAACGGTATTTACTCGGCCGGGCTCTTCCGGATATAACGGAACTCTCTCGCAGCTGATTGTCATATATGTGCAACTCGGCCTTACTCTCTCCCAAATCACACAATGGCATGAGCTGAACGCAGCGTCGTGCCGGACTTCGCGCGCCGTGGATACTGTCTCTACCAGACATTGCGCGATAGGTTTGAAGCTATACGCACCGCAACCCTCAATTCCCCGTCGCCGACTCAGAAACAGTAAAGAAATCGCTCATGCACAAATACAACAGCACACTCTCTGATTACCTACCGCGAAATCAAGCAAACTGAATTGCATTAGGTTGCAAAGACAAAGCGTTCTCTTTCGCGGTCTTGTGACTACAGCTGGCGCATTTTCTGGGGTTGGGCGTGGGCTGGGCGTGCACCCATTCTCCGCATCTGCAATCGCTTTCTGGTCACAATTCACGAATACCTGTCAGAAATCTGACGCCAGACATGTCGTAGGTATTGTCATGCTCCAAGACTTCCCAGAGGTTACGGGAGCGTTCCTGCGCGACGCTCTGGTCTTCGAGTACTAGAGCCTTGGACCGCTGTGGCGGCGTTGACCCGTTTTCTTCGATACATGCCGCAATTGATTCCAGTATCACGTAACCCTTCGTTTCCATCCAAACGCTGGCCATGAAACTCCGAAGTCTTTATCGTTCGTCAGGCTTGGACTTTGAGGGCGGTAGGCTCTCTACATTGTTTCGGAGCACTATACGTGGTAATAATGCTTATTGTAATGGCACTCACCGATTACGCTGGTGACGAGGATGCGGCACCATGTAGGTATAACATTGCCTGCATGAACCTTGTGCAGGATTTAAATGATTTGTACCCGACGCCCAATCCCATGTGGATGAACGGGATTTCTCTAGAAATCCTAAGGCTCTAGGGTTTCAGCTTGTAAAAGTTGCGATCTACAAATGTGCCACCGCACTTGCCGCCGCCACCGACGCATACTTCTCGCAATTTGAGTGATGGGATGGTTTTTTGGATCTCGTAGCATGTAACATCCTAGATCGCAATTAGACTTTGACGACTTTTGTATGGTTGAGAAGGATATCGGAGGGCTATTGGTTTGGTATGCATCACCTACCACTGTTCCTCCGCCTAGGTCGCAGATCATGACAGTTGACCCTTCCTAGAGACGGCTGTCAGTTTCGTGGGGATATCAGATGGTCATTGCGTATGTATATATGTTTTTCATGAACTTACCTCTACTAAATCTGAGACGTGATGAATGCTCGATTTCAGGGCAAGATGAGCTGCTGCTTCTGGTTCAGGTATGAGTCGGACGCAATCGCCACGCCGGGAACCGAAGCCAGCGTCGAGTGCTGCGTCCTTAGTGAGTTGTTTGGCCTCATCTGACCATGTTGCAGGTACCGTCAGCCAGATGTCGACTGGGAGATGCTCGAAGTAGCCTTCTCCAAACTTGTCCGTCACAGCCGTCTGGTACATCTCATTCACACCTCGAAGGTATGCAGTAACGATATCTTTTGCCTTTCGACCTGTAGGTAGCTTCATCATACCGCGACCTATTGCATTTCTGAGGCTCGGGTCATCGTATTCTGTCGGGAGAGAGGAGCTGTCAAGCAATAATTTTGTCCAAGCGTAGGTTTTCATGCCTGGCTCGACCTGGTATCCCCATACATCTTCGTCAAGCTCGTCGTTCTCGCTTGCGAAGGCGACTAAAGTGGGAGCTTTCTCGCAATGTCCAGAACTATGAGATGCAGAGCCAGGATAGGCTGTCCAGGGATGTATGTCTCTGAAATCCTTGGCCGTGGACATGGCGAAACTTATCCCGGAGTAAGTTGTCCCGTAGTCGATGCCAACGATGAGTCGGGCCCGGGACCGGATCGAGAGCACACTGCTGCTCATTGTAACAGAGAAAGACTGGTGACTAGCGACTGAAGTAGGGATAAACAGAGAATGCAAAGACTTGGATACAAATTCGAGAGTAATTGAAGGTTTCAGGGTTTCCGGGGCAGAAAATGTCACCGATTGATGTTTGAGCGATGAGCAACGATGATGCACTTCATAGAGAAACAAGGACCTGGGGCTTTGAAAAGTGCTTCGATCCAGGTAATAGAGCCAGAAGTGTCAGCTTTGCCCGAGGAAATGCAGACGGCCTGAGTGCGAAGTGGTTGTGGTACCTAAGTGGAAGCCACTGCATTCAAAGGTGGAAGTGTAAAAAGCCTCTCACAGCAAACCGTAGTGGTTATCGAGGCGGTGTACTTGTGTGTAACCCCGGATACCCCGTTACATGGAATGCTGTGCACGCTGGAAAAGAGGCACAGGAGCATGGCCAATAGAACCCTCGAGGCTACCTCAAGGCAGAATGGCACATGACAGACGCTCTGACGTGTCAGTATTCAGATTAAACTGCAGCTACCTATAGGCTGCAGTCTGGGCGCCTGGTTCGCAATTCCCTAGTTCGCCAATATCCGGGAAACTAGCTCGCCAGCCTTCCCGAGCCTGGTTCCCGGACACTCCGTTGCCGGCAGCAGCGTTACTTCCCCGATTAGTTCCCGTGGATACTTAGCTATAAGGGAGTAATATTACCGATCCATTTGCCATACATCACGTTCCCAAGACTATTCTGGCTTCCCTACAGCTCATCAATCTTGTTCAGATTCACAGAGTTGTCAATCCTCACGACATGAGCTCTCAACAGTCTACAATCCAGGGTGGGAATAATGAGCGAGCTACTACTGATGGCCTAGCGTCATCTCCAACATACCAAGGGACGGAATCCGATGGTCGTGTAAAACTTCTATCCGTGCCATCCGTAGGCATATACCTTCTGCTTACACTGTTTTTGTCTGACTTGGAACAGCAGCAGCAATTCTCCATTGACGAAAACTACGCCAAAGTAGCCATGATGGGACCGGAGACGCAGATGATTATTGAATCGAATTCGGGGAAAGGTCAAGTCATCCAGCAAGATGGCCTAAGCCCCAACGTGGGTTCTACTGCTCATGAAACGTTACAGATGCCTCCTCAACAGGTCGTCTCCGACATTGACCGATCTCAAAGACAAGGAGCGCATGATCATGGTTCTTTCTCTGGTGCGGATAAACAAGTCAGTCACAAAACACAAGCGCCACTAGTAAATCGAGCTTTGAACTGGATTTCCGGACGTGAGGCATCAACGAACGGAAGCACCACCCCTTCACAAATCAAACACCTGGGGGAGAAGCCTCCATCTCATCCTCAGCAAGCTTCACCTAGAGCCCGATATCACAACCAGGAGAACCAGCAGGCTGTCTCAAAGGGAGAGTACAACAAGCTCAAGAGAGAACATCTTGGAATGCAAGAGAACGTACGCCAGCTCCAAGGCGAGTTGCTGAAGGAACGGGCTCGAGTACGCCAGCTCGAGGACGGCATCAGGGAGCAGGAACACGTCATAACCATGGCCCACACAAATGCCATCAATCTTTTGAGTCGGGATGTGTCAAGCGATCTGCCGGACGACAAGATCCGTCGAGAATTCCAGGCCTTTTTTGACCAAGATGCCCTTGGCTGGTGCATGGAATATCGCAGGACCAAGCAGATGGAACAACCTGATGCCGTCGAGTCGCTGATAAGTAGAGGGATCCTAGCGGACAGTACGACGGTTCCAGATCACCTCCAGATCAGCATGCAAGGTGAAGCGACTTCTGCAGTTCTTCTCCAGGCTGCTCTAGCAAGGACTCTTTGCGAGTTGTTTCTCGAAGAGCCGTTCTTCCTCCAGGATTGGCTACCTAGCATGAACATTCAAGCGCTCAGACGTGCGTAACTCGGTGTGTAGCTGTTTTAGAAGGAACTCGCTAATTAATGAGGCAGAAAATCGTATTGACCTTGTGACGAATTGGCGTGTTCATACATGCGGATTCCTTGAAGCAGTATTTCCACCTTCATCTCGATTCTTTGAGGAAAGGGCGGAGCTGTTTGCTGAGAAGTATGGCTATCTCATGCGAGAGTTGGATGATGACTGTCTTCCTGAACTGACCGAGCTGATGGAGCGGTTTGGCGGACTGGCGATGCAGCTGTGGAAACGCCATGTCATCATTCAAGTGGAGGGTTTGGAACAGGCTGATTTGAAAGAGTTCCACTCAGCCAAGGCAGACATGGAGCTCCATGCCAGTGTCCGAGGTGGGACGGCAGGACAAGAGCTTGACGGAAGGCCAGTCCAGGTTATGGTCAGGCCACGAATTGTATCCGTTCCAGTTCGCGAGGGTGGTCAGCTTGCAGGCAGGGTGGTGTGGACTAATGCCGTCGTGTGGATTTCGAACGCCTAAATTGAAGGTGGTGCAACGCAGATGTCTGAATTACAGAGACTTTATTGGTAGCCTTGTTTGAAATTTCTCGTATTCACAATCACACGCAACGCCACTTTGCCTGGATCGAAAATGGGTGGGGGCTGAAGTCAAGACACAGATTAATCAAGCTGCCAAGCTGCCTTGTGAGGCAACTGGTGGCAGCTCCGCGAAGCCATCATGGTGTGCAGGTACCACGTATCTCGGGGGCAGTTTTGCGTCGGGCTACAATCTCATTATCGGCACGGGCGAGCCATTGTCTTCCAGATACCCTTCTTGCAAAGGTGCTACACCTTGGATTCGTCATATCGATGGCGGAGTGAGCTCCTTGTGTCTCATTTATTCACCAACGACTAGGATGACCATGTTGTGCCCTCCAGAAAATCCCCGCGAGACACGGGCACATAGCCTTGACGTCCCGAATAGTTGCGAGGACGACGCTACACCCAATCTTGCGCTAATTGCTGTGATGGGTGTGACTGGATCTGGAAAGAGCAATTTCTTGAAGCAGATCTTGGGGAGTGATCAAGCTAGGGGGCCAATTGTCGGCCACGACCTAGACTCATGTGAGCTCTCGGAACACCCCCATAACGACCATTGTCTTGTCTTGGTACTTGATCCTAATTAAATCCCAGGTACACAAAAGACAGAAAGATACGAATGTCGCTTGGAAAACAAACATGTCGTTTTCTTTGATACTCCGGGGTTTGATGATACCTACCGAGGCGACGCCGATGTCCTGGCGGACGTGGCTCAAGTTCTCAGCTCTTCATACAAAGGAAATTTCAAGCTGAGTGGCATCATATACTTGCATAGAATCAAGGATGAACGGATGACAAACGCCATTATGCGCAACTTGTCCATGTTCCGCAACATCTGTGGCGACAATGTCTTCCAAAACGTTGTCCTAGTGACGACGTTTTGGGACGAGCTACAAGACCAAGGCAAGGGCGAAACACGCGAGCGGCAGCTTCTTGAACGACCTGAGTGGTGGGGAATGATGAGAGCCAAAGGATCGAAAGCACGACGGTTCTTAAATACCCGAGATTCTGCATTGGACATCGTGTCGGAGCTCATTGACCTGGACGTTATAACTCTTCAAGTACAGGAAGAGATGGTTCACCAAGGACTCGAAGTCGACCAGACGACCGCAGGAGAGGCTCTAAACTGTGAACTGCTCGAGCAACGTTCTACATTCCAAAAAGAGTTGGAAAGCCTTCGCAATGAGAAAGAACAGGCACGCCAAGCCCACGATGTTCAGCTACAGGCCTTCTTTGAGAAGGCGGAGTCGGACAAAGCGAAACTATTACTGGAGATCGAGAATGAGCATGCAGCCCTACATGCTAACAGACGAGAGGAAGGACGCCGAATGGAGCAAGAATTCCGCGACGAGAAGCTGAGGCTAGAGCGCAAGCTTCGGGACGTGATTGCACAATCTATTCGAATCAACGAGGAGACGGAAGCCGATGCGAGGGCAGACAAGCAGCGTTTCCAAAATGAGATGAACAGCCAATTTTATGAATTCAGTCAGCAGCAGAGAATGCAGACGACAAAGAGAATTGGCGAACTTGAGCAGCGCTTAGTTGGGGAGGAAAGAGAGGGACGAAGTCGGCTGAAGGAGGCAATGGAGCATTCTGACTTCGTTGTCCAGGACCTTAAGAAGAGCATGAAGCGCGCACGGCGTGAAGATCTGAAGAAATACGAGGACGATATAAGGCGCATTGAAAAGCAGCAGAGAGACGTGGCGAAAAATAGCGAGCGGTGGATGAAAGACATCGAGAGGATTAACCGCGAGATTCTTGATAACCAGCTGGCCCAGCAAAAGGCAAGTGGCAAGGAACGACAAAAGCTTGAGGCAAGGATTCGGCAGTTGGAAGAACAGAAAAAGCAGAAGACCAATAGCTTTTGGACCACTCTCGGCTCACTTGCAGGAGTTGGGAGTTTGCTCCTAGCGGCGCTTGTCTAGTGCTTCTGATTCTTCTCAAACCTTTCACAACAGAGAGAGGCGCGAATGAGCAGGCCCTCCCCATTTGAAGTATTTGTTTAGATGTACCCTGCTTCTCATTAACCTAGTTCCCTTAAATAGAGGGTCGGTCTCTGGAAATTGTCGCTCTGACGTGTGGTCCATCCGTATTGTTACGCGCGGACATTAAGGGCTCGTGACAGCTCAGTGAACTCAGAACCATGTCCCCCACGGCTTTCGATAACACTCTTCTCGGGCAATATGATTATAACCCGTTACCCATACTACTAGGCATAACCACATATAAGTGTAGCTGAAACTACGTTGGTAACGGCTGTTGTAAAAACAATGGGGTGCACTGGGCAACCTGTACGTGAGAAATTTTACTGGAGACGGACAAACGACCGCGGCAGTTCCGTGACTCAGAACTATATACGAAACCAGCTCTCCCGTCTTAGGTATTCTTCCCTCTACGCACATACCATAGAAGGGGTTGTGCGGAAGGCGGTCGGCTAAGATGATACATGCCGGTCGCACAGGAAGTCAGCGTCGAAGCAAGCTACCGACATCACAAGAGCTATGCAAACACATTCATGGAAACGGATAGAAATAAAGGGAAGATCCTACTGGGTACATAAAGAATGATTTCCACCGTAGTAAGCTTAGTCTATCACCTTGCTTTCCTATTCATTTCTACCCCCTTTATTTGTTTCCGTCAGGACTCCTGCGGTGACATTCTTCGACGAAGTGAATCTCGTAACCTACGGGACACTGCGTTCAATGTGTTTTCCAACCTACTCACCGGAGTAACGTGCAATTTTGTCGCCCCTCATCTTTGGCCCTCAGGAAAACCTTTCTACATCGGTGCCTTCCCCTATTGCGATGTTACCCAGTTGGACAAGACCGTTCCGTGCATGTTAGTACTCTACCGAATGGGAGAAGCAATAGTCGTCTAATAAATTACGACAGGCCAGGATGCTCGGTTGCTTGCACCGACCAGCTCACTGATGCTTGTCTGGGCGACAAGTAGGCAATTCCGTGCCCCGTCTCCGTGCTTCTCTACCACAACTCAATTGGCGAAAAAGTCCCCTCCACGAACACCTAAAGCACTTCGGCTATTCCTTGGCATGTTTAGGAATGCAGAACGTCGCGAGAACCAGAGGAAGCACTCCAGTTCAGACGAGGACGTATTGAACGACGAACAACAGGCTGTCCTCGACCTAGTGATTACGCAGGGAAGAAGCATTTTTTTCACAGGCCCTGCGGGTACCGACAAGTCTGTACTTCTGAGAAAGATCATTCAGAGCCTGGCAACCAAATACCTTGGCGACAACAAGCGCGTTGGCATTACCGCCTCTACGGGCCGTGCAGCTTGCAATATTGGCGGCACGACGCTTCATCGCTTTGCGGGGATTGGCCTTGGCAAAGCGCCAACTTCGATGCTTATCAATGACATCTTGAGCACCAAGCGTAAGCTACGACGCTGGGAGACAGTTAAGGTCTTGGTGATTAATGAAATCTCTATGGTCGACTCTGTTCTCTTCGATACGCTTGATGTGATCGCTCGCACGGTTCGAGGAGTAGATCTACCATTTGGAGGAATACAGCTCGTCGTTGCTGGCGACTTTTACCAGCTCCCACCAGTGATACATGGGCCAGATGATGGCAATCCGAGGTTCTGCTTTGAGGCTAAGGCATGGAATCAGTCCATACAACACACCATCGGCCTGTCTCAAATTTACAGGCAGAAGGATCCTGAATTTGCCGAAATGTTGAACGAGATTCGAGAAGGTCGCCCCTCGCCAGGTACCATCGCCGCTTTCCAGAAACTTGACAGGCCTATTGCAGATGACGGCGCAGAGGCTACTGAGCTTTTCCCACTTCGCTCTGAAGCAGACTGGTCGAACTTGAGACGGCTCCAGGATCTCAATGGCGTAACCTTTAACTATACTACAAAGGATGGTGGTATCGTTATAGATGCGGCCACGAGCAAGAGGCTCTTGCGCGACTGCATAGCCCCCGAGTTGTTATCGCTGAAACGAGGAGCGCAAGTCATGCTTACCCAAAATATTGACAAGACCCTGGTCAACGGTTCTCAGGGACTCGTCATTGGCTTCGCAAATAGACATACATTCTTCTACAGGCGATGGGACGATGAGGATTGTGAACCGCGTTGCTATGACCTACCGTCACCAGCGGTTGATGACAATTCATACCAGCGCCTCTATCCGGTGGTACGCTTTGCACTCCCAGGTGGCAACACCCGGATTGAGTTGTGTATGCCTGTGGAATGGTTCGTTCAGCGGTGGGTGCCTGCACCATCGTTGGAAATTGGCTGGACCGTCGAGAAGCTGGCAACGCGCGTTCAGGTTCCTCTCACCCTCGCATGGGCACTCAGTATCCACAAGTCACAGGGTCAGACACTGGGCCGTGTGAAGGTAGATCTTGACCGCGTGTTTGAGAGGGGTCAGGCGTACGTTGCACTCTCACGTGCCACAAGCATGGAAGGGCTGCAGGTTTTGAACTTTGATCCCAGGAAAGTGATCGTTCATCCCAAGGTCAAGGGATTTTACGCAGGTCTGTCAAATAAACAGGGTTCAGGTAGATGACTTAGATTTACAGTGTGCTAAATAGCACTCTGCAGGCTTGGTGAAGGTACCAGAAAGTCGATAAGAGCGAATGAAACATACTCAATCATTACTCATTTCCCGCTTCATGAACTTGAAGCTTATGATGTAGCTACGCGCCTCTCTGATATGCATCGTACCTAGTGACATTTTCTATCAATCCATGGGCCTCCTATTCAACCACAGGTCTTAGATGGCACATCCCAAAGCAGACTATGATGTTCCCAAAGCTAACGGTCTTATGCTCTATCCTCGTGCTGTGAGACGAGGGATTCATACACTTTTCTACTATGCGTACTCTGTGCGATGAGACCCATAAGACGAGACTACCCCGAAACAAGTATATTCTTCGAACCTTGAGCGTTCTACTCTCAAGACCTTTTACAAGGCCCCAGACATTAGCCTTTATCGACGGATGAAGCTACACGTCACGTCTGGGTGTAAGTGAGAATCATTTAATTTTGCCATGTGGTCGTCTCCGGTTAGCTACCTTGCTCAAGCCCTCGACTGTGCCTCTTAACACCGTAAAGGATATATTTGTGATGATCTGCATTTAATAGCCACCCCCGAGAACACCAAATTGTTGTCTTCTTTGTGTGCGAGGGTCACAACCAACTTCATTCGGACTAGCATATGGCTTAGCACCCACGAACAGAGAAAAGGCCTATCTTTTTCTTTTTTGACCGAAAGTCGCTGGATTGGTTAAAGAGAAAAGAGTGTGGTACGTCCTTGGGGTCCTGGGGTCACAACACTTATAAAAAGTCTTGAATCGTCAGTGGAGATACTTGAGTCATTACTAAGTAAAAGCCGTTCCAAACAAGTTGAGCCCTGGGTCAAACATGTATCTGATTCCACGCGCAGCACTTCCAACGAGGTACTATCAAATCAGTCCGCATGCTCCATGCGACAGACCAAGACGATCTCAGCCTAGTGGTACTTGACTTCTAGTTAAGATTCTGTGTCGAAATCACTGGTCCGTCTTCGCCTCCTTCCCTGCCACCAAACGGCCAATACTTCACCACGACTCTTTCGGGTTTCGACTTGGGCAGCGATACTCCATGAACGGTGTTGTACAGCCAGACCTGGAAGACGTTCTCATAGGGGTAGTTTCCAGAATTGAGACGCCACGTGAAAGTGCCAACGAAACCCTGAAGGATAACTTCCTCGACCTTAGCTTCCACCTCCGCAAAGGTGCTCGTCGTGTTGACCCAGGGTTGTTCGGAGGAAAACCCCCATACCAGCTGCTGCTTTTGGAGACCAGGCACGGCGTTCAAATAATCATCGGGACTTGTGTATTGGCCGCCGGAGTAGTTTTGCATATTGATGTAGTCGCAGGACTGAGCAATGCTTGCGTCAAGGCTGCTAGTCCAAGCTGGACAGATGGAAAGTGAGAATCTGCGGGCGCTCAGCTTCTGCCTGAGTGCATCGAGACTCGTGCGCACAGCTGTGAGGATCTTCGGAAGGCCGGCTTTGTCATTGTCTTTTTCGACGTCGACATCTAATCCGTCAAGCCGAGCAGACACTTGGCCAACTCCATCGAGCGCAGGCAACGTAAGGTTGTAATGGGACTCGATGAAACTGGCCACCGAGTTGGCGTATTGCTGGACGGCGGTTGGGTTGATGTTTCCGTCCTTGTCTTGGAGAATTCCCAAGTCAGATCCACCCGGACAGTCACCCATGAATTGTTCCATGATGATTTTGATGTTGGGATTCATGGAGCGAGCGGCTCGAATGACCCACTGGAAGCGCCCTAAAAAGCTTCCACCATCGGAACCCGTGCTTAGCATGATGGAGTAGGTGTCATTATTGACGAAGAATGGACTGATGAAGAGGATATCAACTGCGTCAAAGCGGATTTCAGTCCAAGAGCTCGGTATGTTGTCCCAGGAGCCATCTTGCATGCCTGGTTCGTTCAGGTATATGTGGGCACCCACGAATTCCGTTGACCAGGGGCCAGACATGTTGTGCGAGACGAAATATTGTTGAAGTATGAGGAGTCTGAGGTAGTCTGGATTTTAAAGATGGGTGAGAATGATGGAGAGTATGCGAAAGACGCTCAGTAGATCTTGACTCGACCTGGTGCTATGTGCGTATTTATGCAGGTTCCCTGCTGTAATTAGGGTGGTGTATGATTGCTCCAGACGTTTGCAGACAAGGTCTCGGAATAGCAATACCGGCTTCACATTCCAGCATCGCCATTAATCCACGTCTTGACCCCCGCAGCTGTACCACATTTTAAAGCTCATTCGTCTTGTCTGACAGCAGCCGGTCAAACTTGGCGACGTGATCCATTGCGGCCCGCTCTGTCCGGCACGGCAAAGGACCGTTAGTGGACTAGTACTGTGCCTCGTGGCTGGCTGACCCCTACAGCTGTCGATAACCAACACATTTTAGACCTTTGTCTAGAATTGTAGAGCATTCAAGGTTTAGGAACCTGGGGAAGGCATGTCTAGCTGTGGAAAGATAGCTCCGCAGGTAGCCGCAAGCCTTTGCGGCCGGTATGTGAATAGCTTGTGTAAGCCAATTTACATATTTTAGCAGCTCCAGCTGAGTGTAACTCTGTGATCTAGAACCCTTTGTGAAACCCAGTCTCAACACTACACATCCCACCACTGTAGCGCCACTCACGTCTTGCCAACTTTGTCCTTCAGCCCTCTGCAGGCAGCCAAACTTGGCAATGCGACATTCAGTCGCATTGCGGTCCGGACTGTCCGGACTGTCCGGCACGGGAAACAGCCTCTCGTGGACTAGTAACGCGTGGTGGGTGGCTGGAAACCTATAGTCCATGTGTGAGGATGAAATGAACAAAGCTAACCTCAACGGTGCAATCTTAATATCGCTAAAAGTATAGTGACATGTTGATCGTTTTGTCTCTGGAGTGGTTTAGGAGACGCTGGCCAGTAACTAGACACGAAGAACGAGGCTGATCTCATCAACTACCCTATATTTAACCTCGCTCTGTAAATGATGACTCAGTACGTATTCTGTTCCACTATGACTAAGATTATGTGACCAGATGGAAGGATCTGGGATATTACATGCGCGTCAGCAATAATGTAAGTTAGGGGGAAAAGGGCAATATGATCTTCTTAATTTTGATTGAAAGAACCACAATCGCGCGAGATAATATCAGGAATCAATACGCAGGACGTGTACAATGGCAGGGAACCATCGCACAGGTACTATGTATTGTAGAGAGCTAGCATAAGTCAAACAGGAGACACCGCTTAGCCAGTGCGTTCTTCTAAACTTCTTTACTTTCAGAGTGGTCCATTATCAGAAAGCATCACACGTGCATGGATGTAAGATGGCCTGTTGCTTTGGCAACACCACTTTCGCTTAGGTGACCCGCTTCCAGCCTCACAGCACGCTAGATCAGTCGCGTCAGTTCTAGCGACTATAAAAACGCAGCCGACTCCCCGACCTGCAGATTTTGCAAATGTCAGCAGCAGCTCAGCCTAATGATTTCACTCCTTTCTCCGGCAGCGATGCCGTCGTCGTCGCCGCATGGCTGCACGATATCCCGACCACAACCTTCCTAGCCTCACCCAGCCGAGGATGATGAGAACCTCTATGTCGGCTCTCCAACGCCGCGCCTGAACCCATCGACAAAACGAAACCGACTCGGTTAGTGGCAGCTAGGAATAGGGATCCTGTTGCATCGGATACGCGATCGAGGCAGTCGAGGATAATAGTGTTGTATTCAACACGATGGCCGCACGGATAGCTCCGCACACCGCGTGGGCTGCATCCGCCCAACCCTCTCCTCGTTCTCGCAGCTACGACACGCTCTTCAGGGTACGTCAGGCACACAGGCTGCCTAAAGCCAAATACCACCCTCTTGCGATCCTACATGATGTTTTGCA
>JABSTB010000160.1:0-144313 GCA_013756995.1 Neonectria neomacrospora
CCCCGCCCCCCACTAGCTCTAAGAAACCGCAAATTTTACGTGACCTTGCTTGCTTGCTTGTCCCCAAAGTGAAACAGCGACTCAAGGGTAACTGGCCTCGAGCACATCGCCCAGTCGCATTGGCTTGAGCGAAAACGGGATGGCGTCGATGATGCGGACGAGCGTCTTTTGCGCAAGTGCATACCTTCTACTGCGTCTTCCATACCGCCCAGTGAGGGCTCTTTGATTTCCGGCGCATCTTATGGCGCTCTCGTTGGCACCGTTGGTAGCTAAGATGTCAGCGCCAAGGCGGATGAGCGTATCAGCAGTTTCACTGAGGCCCAGGCGGATAGCTTTGTGTAGCACCGTGTCATCATCCCCGTCGACCAGGCGGAGATCGGCGCCGTTCCGGACTAGGAGCTCAAGGATGGCCGTACCGTTGTCCTCGGTTAGGTGGCCTAGACTGACCAGGTGGAGGACGGCGGTAATACACGGCATACCTTCCGTATTGTACTCGTTTGGGTCGGCACCGCGGAGAAGTTCCTCGACCCTATTCATGAACCTAGCCTGACTCTCGTTTTGATCTGGGTGAGATTTGAGATGCTGGTAAAGAAAGTCGGCGACCTGTCTGGTCTGGGACCGCCGCCCCAGGTCCACTACAGGACCGCTGCTGTTCTGGTTTGCCATGTCCCGAATCACGTCCGCAATCGAGAAAACCGAAAAGACGAGGCTCTGTTGATAGTGTTCTGTTGCCCATTCGCCTTGTGACTGCAAAAATTCCGCCACATCAAGCGCCGTGCCCCCTCGTGTCTTGCCTGGGGAGGCAGGGAAGCTGGCGGAGATGGGGTGCAGTACTCGGGCAATGGCCAGCAGGCCTTGAGACATTTTGAAGAGCTCGCCAGACTCCAAAAGCGTCCCTTGAGGCGGTGGCAAGGAGGTGAAGAAGTCTCGGCCTTGTCGATTGAGTGCAAGGTGGTCGAATCCGTTCGAAAGAGCATCCTCTAAGACGGCACTCAGGGGCTCTGGCTGGGTACCTATCCACCTGGGGCCAAGGATGTGCATGAAGGTCTCGCCATTTCGGCTCCTTGCATTGATAACCCGAGCGTCGACTTTATGGAGCAAGGTTCTGAAGAACTGTGGAGGTGCATCCCACCGAGCAGCAATGTGTAGCACCGTCTCACCGAAGACATCCCTTCCGAGGTTCGCTGAGAAGTCCTCAGCTGTGAGTTTCCCGGCTCGGATGTCCGCAGCTGTGTTCTTTGCCCTAAGGGCAGTGGAGATTTTCCGGTGAAGGCAGTCGCGACGATGGCGGCAGCACAGAATCAAGGTGAGTCTGTTGTAGGAGCTGGTCGTTGGACTGACAGAGTTATTCAGCGTCGACGTAACTGGTCTCTCTTCTGATAGAGATAGCGAGCTACTACCTGGTAGGTTGCAAAGAGTAATGCGGCTGGAACGAGCACTCAAGGTAGACATGATGGACGCGCGAGAACTCCCAATGGAAGGCCAGCTCAGGAGGCTCCGGATTTCGGAGCACATCGAGGATGTCGGCCGAACCTCACACACCTCCTCCACGACCTTTCGAACCCAAGAGAGTCGGGTAGGCTGATAGCTCGGCAACACTTCGAAGTCTACCATCGCGTTCTCCCCCGCAGACACGTTGCCTGGCTGGTAACCGGAGAAAGAGGTATCGCCGTGCTGCGGAATATTGAGGCTTTGAGAATCAACGCAGTCGATCGAATGTTGAGCCCAGATCTCACTAGAGCCGTTATTCGTCAAGGACAGGCTCGCATTGCAGGGAGGGCTATGCCTGCGCGTCCGCGCCTTCTGCATGCGGCGAGTTCTCACGGAGCGCTGCCAGGCGACACGCAGCTTCGCAGCCTGGCGGGAACTTGGACGGAGCCTCCGTTGGTCAAGTTTGCCATGTGGTCCATGCCCATCGGCCAGCAGCAACCGGAGGGCTTTCTGTGTCGATCTCGTCCCTGACTTGAACTGGCTAAAGGGTAAGGCCTCTGTCAGCGAATGTCGCCATGATGTGACTGAATGAATCTGCTAGGCTTCGTACTCTCCTAAATGCTGCTGAGCAAGCGCTGTGACAAGCTTGCCGATGTCCTTTGTGCTGAGCGTGGTATAGAAGTAAAGCTTGACCAGAGCGCGGCACATGCCGCGGTGCTGCCAAATTTGAGCGGCGGTTCTTGGCCGAGCCATGTTGACGAGTGTGTCGAACGACGGCCGGATCGACTACTTTCCAGGCATCGCATAGATTCTCAATGAGACGAGGAGGGACGTCGATTTAATAGAACAGAGTCGCAAAGCGCGAGGCATGCCAGCCCTTTGCTTAAAAGCAGCCATCATGCTCATTTGCATGTTGGGGCAGGCTTGCAAACCGTTCCGTTGGAGAGTTGAGCCGCTTGACTCTACCCATGTCCTTGGAGTTGGGCGCCGACGGCACGACGAGCGTCCCGTATCGGTATTGAAGTCGCAATGGAAGCGGGTCGCGCAAAAACCACTGCCTCAACTACGAATGATAGTCTACCAAATGACCATTTGCCACAGCGGTCATCGGGTACAAGACCAGCCCTAAAAGCGGCATCTGCAGGTGTTTTTGCGCTGACAGAACAACTGGTTAGGGTAGCAGCGTCATCACTGCATGCAAATTACAGCGCTGTTAACGGGCTACGTTGCAGTACTTGATGATGCATCTTGACAGCCAACCATCCGAGCCATTTGTGGAGCTTGTGCGACCTCAAGCCCTAAATTGATGCCGTTCCACAGACTGAAGGGAGATTCCACGCAAGCTGAAAGGAGGGGTCGTCTAGCCTATCCTTGCTTCGAAGTGCCGCCGCGACGCCATTGCCGATTTGCCATGCCATTGTGAAGTCGGATAAAATTCGCTCTGTGATTTGTTTCCCTCGGTCCCCAAGCTTCCCATCCCGGGCTGATCGTGCAAAAACACTCATCGTGTCTTCATTGTAGATAAGCCTAGATTCAAACATGCCATGCAAAAACCCGACAATCTTCTAGTAATACACGGCCATACAGGCAAACATGCCGTGCACATTCAAGGCGAACAGTCGCGCAAAATCTAAAAGGCGTATATGTTGGGGCGGTGGTCTGGTCAAGATCCTTATAAATACCGCCATTTCTCAGCAATGCTTGCCGTTATATCAATGCGTTACTAAGTCATACTCGCTCCATTATATCCACCTTGCAGCGCTCACACGCTGTAGCTATTTCAGAAAAAGAATCGAGACCCATGGCTCTAACTGGGTGGGTGAACTGCGCCAATGGGACATGGAGCAACTGCACCAACGTTGCAGTTGACGAATCTCCTTCTCAGGGCTCCGGATCCAGCTATGTCGACATCAATACTATAGTCACCGTTGTAACCGGGGTCGTGGGCATTGTCTTGTCCGCCGTTACCGCTTTGCTTGCTTGGAAAAGATGAAAAAAAGCCCCCTCATCAGCTGCTCCCCCAAGCCTCGCCTAGCCATGGCGGTAACTAGCTTTCCTCCTTATCGAGTTTGCCAAGTACATATCTAACCCATTATTCTAGATAAGAAGCCACGAATCTATACGCTACTGGTATTAGGCTTAGTTGGCGAATCATGTTCGGGCTTTAGAGAACATTCGTGCTTTAAAAGCCAGACGATGATTGTTTCTCACACCTGAAGGAGCCGAGACTATGTTACTAGGATCAAATCAAACTGAAAGTACCGGTAGATGAGAATACGAGCTGTTAGCTAGGTAAGAAAATTACAAATTTTACCCTGGATATACCTTTTAAATCTTGAACTATAAGCGCTTTTCGAAGCAGAAGAATTAGTACGAAGACCATAGCGAGCGTAGCAAGTCGGGAATTGAACTAAGGAACAAAATCCAAAGTCCAGAGTGCTGGGTGATCTCGACCTCACATTCTCTTCGTCTTTGTCTTCATAATACTGCGCTAATTGACGTCCCTGTTCATAGTCTTTTGGAAAATCAGACTGAAAACGATGACAAGCCTGAATAAAAGTAGTTGTCTACATAATGATAGTCTCGTTGACCATAGGAACCACACCACCAATCACAACAGTACCTAAACAGGAACGAACAAAATCTGCAGACGCTATGCCTATGCAGCACGGCGATGGGATTGAAGGAGATGAACATCGCTATAATTACGGCGATGTATCTAGACGACGGTTTCCACAACCCAGTCCACGATTTTCTCCATCATTTGCAGTGACAGCCAGTGGCCATTGGCCTCTTGCTCGATGAAGACGACTTCATTGTTGCGAGCGAACTTCTCAACCCAGCGGTGAGTAAACCTGCTAGGAACCAAAGGATCTGTTGCGCCGTTCAGGATCAGAAGCTTCTTCCCCGATATTTCCTCTAGGCTCTTGTCTCTCTATTGGTAGAGCTTTGCTATTGACTCGGGCCATTCCTTGGTATTAACCGTGACATCCTCTGTGTCCTTGAACTTGGCTAGCCGCTCCAGAAGCATCTCAGTCAGGTTTGGCGACCCAACAACGACGATGCCGGCACGGATCCGAGGATCCTTTGCCAAAACGTTCCAAGCGACGTGGCCTCCCAAAGATATTCCAGTGACGATAAAGTCTTTGGGTGTGAAGATTCCCTCAACGTAGCTTTCAAGGAACGTGACAGTAGTGTCAATGTCGGCTACGATGCCATCTGACTTGCAGGATTAGCCACCGGTTCGGGACTTGGAAGTAATACATGGACAACTCACCGATGGTAGAAAGCATATCCTGCCTAGGGGTCTGGTCAGATTTTGGGCTTCAAAGTTCTAGAGTGTACTCACGCATGTCTTGGGTTTCCTGACGCCCAGTCTTGGCTGCACAGTACATTGTTAGTAACACGAAACTTGGTGGTCATTGTCCATCTTACATGGCAATCTCATCAATCTACGAAAAGATCAGTTGAGGTCTAATGCAACTGGGTACTTCAAGTGACAAACAGATCTTGTTCCGTGGTTCCGGTTATCAAATGTAGCAACCACGAGACCTTTTGTTGGAGATCCACGAGTTCGCCATTCATGCAGCAATTGATGTGCAACCTCCTCGGCGTCTTTGTAGGTCCTGGTGCGACCATGGATGTGAAAGAGAACAGTTGTGTCCTTACGCTGCTCTGCATTCAGCTCATCCACACCAAACAAATACAAGGGAATTCCCGCAATGTTGATAGTGAGGGTGCTTGATATCGTGATGCTGTCAAGCAGCTCGAACCTGTCATTTGGAGCCATTATGTGGATTATGTGGAGTGCTGAGATTGGATAAGATGTTGGTAAAAAGGGTTACAACTTTAGTACGAAGTAAGCAGGACGGAGGGCGAGCTAAATATAAAGGCTAGAAGCTTCCTAAGCTGGATCGGGCTAATGGCCGTCCCGAATCCCGTCCTTCAAGAATAATGGAGCGGTTTTATGTCTTAATGATAGGAAACAGGGCGGATTCGGTGACTAGCTTGCGAATGATGACGTAGAAGGGTCTATTTGTCAGCAATGTTTCGGCAATTTGGGGGAGTTCTACCTCGTGTCACAATCGTCCTTATTACTTGCAATTCATGGCTCAAATGTTCTTCGTGTTTTACTATATTCCTAAGGCTCCATAAGCACTAAAGCCAGTCTTGTCTTGCCATGAGTACGTATGATTCTGTGTGTGTCAACACCCACGGAAAGGCTTCTCTGCGAATCCGCCGTGCATATTGTAGTATTTGTTGGCGAATTAGTGTCGTTACGGCCATCATTTCCTTGTTTTCTTTTTGCGTACCTTGACGAACAAAATCTGTCTCAGCCTCGTCACACAACCCTTCTACTCTTGCTGTTGAAACGTGCAACACCAACGCAAGGACAATATTGACATTGACAGCTTCCTAACTATATTCGCTTTCGCTATACTCAACTTCGTTA
This sequence comes from Neonectria neomacrospora, assembly GCA_013756995.1. Lineage (NCBI taxonomy): Eukaryota > Fungi > Ascomycota > Sordariomycetes > Hypocreales > Nectriaceae > Neonectria > Neonectria neomacrospora. The sequence goes on from JABSTB010000160.1 coordinate 5,885, forward strand.
CTACCTATAGTACCGGAAAAATAGATTGTCCAATCTAGTATAAGCTTGAATCATTGCTCCATCAAGTTAAGACTCGTCGCGGCCAGGCTAGCTAAATCATCCTCGGTCTGGGCTGTCGCTGGCTTTGGACTGCTGCCTTGCTCCTCTGCTCGTATGAAATCAAAATTCAAATGCAGATTGTTAAGATGGTTTTGCCAAAGCTCCATGGGAATTGAAAAACGAGCCGGCACTAGCTCCGGGCCAAAAGCAACCTTCCTATCGTAGTCTCGGATCCAATCCCTGAATCGCTGATCATGAAATAGGTCTCTCAAGTAGAGAAAGGCCTTCTTCACATTTGGAGAAAGCTCAGGCTGTGCTTCAGCTGGGACATCATATGGTGAAGGAATCCCACTGAAGTCAAGCTTATCTTGTCCCTTCCCCTGTCCCGTTATCTTTGTTTTTTTCGTTTTCAGCGCTTCCCACAGCTTGCAGAACTCTGCCTTGGTATACTTTCTCTCGGACTTATCCCGTTGTATGTTGCGATATATGAACTCGTCGTAAGCACGCAAATGCATTTCATGCACCTCGAGCCCGAATGGGTTGAAGACGACGAGCCCGTCGCTTATATTGAGCACGTCAATGGTCACCATCTTGCCCCCAACGTGGACACCTTGGCGGAGAAAGCGCGCGTACGTAAACTTCCAACGATCCGTTGGCCATTTCTTTCGAGAGCTCGTGTCGTGGACATCAGTCATCATGACATTTCTCCCCACCCAAGGGAGGCCGAGAAACAGTGGACCCAGGAGAAACGTATGCCAAATTCCTTTCTGTGGGCACATTTCATTGATGGGTGAAGTATATTGGTTACAAAGGACATGCCAGCAAGTTTGTTTGAAGTTGATTTTGGCGGCAATCGTCACACGTAGCAGCGGCCTATGAAGCCCAATTATGCTGCAAATCGAGGTTCTCGTGTCGTCTTTCTGACCGGGATGAGTAGCGTCGGGGATAAGAAGAGTTGGAAGTGTCTTCTCAGGGTAGCGATCAGTGTCGCCAAGGGTTGGGTTCCAATCGGAGTTGTGAAAGTAGTCCATGACATGCTGGAAATCGTTGGTCGTCATGTCATCCATGTTTTTGTATTTAAAGTCAGAATCCAGGCTGTAGGAAAACGCGACCACAGGTCCGTATTTGCGGCTACTAAGAGTTCCAGACAAGGATAAGATGGTCTGATTGAAACCTTCGAGGTGGCCGAAGAGTCCATCAGGAGGCTGCCAAAACGCGACTCTGATTCCATGCCCAAGTCTTTTTTCTCTCATGGAATTGTCTCAGCTAAGGGCATAGATGGCCAATGGATCCCCATCTGATTGTTTGTATCGTGCTTTCATCTCCGCCCTCCACTTGTTAATGGTGGGATGTTGAACAATGAGCTCGTTGGAGTTGTTGGTTGAAGCCCAACAAAACTCTGGCTGCGACGGCTCGAGCGGGAAAAAAGGACTCGGAAATGGTTGTCGGTCGGGCGCGAGGAGGTTGGAACGCTTGCGAACCGGCTGCAACCCAGTTTATGCACCGGCCAGTCGGCACGTTGACAGTCGGCCGAGCAGTATTGGGCGGTTGTGCACCGGGAACATCGCAGGCGCCCTTCTTTGTTGCACACGATGCAGTATGCGACGCCTGTCTTGGTCACCATGTCGGTTATGTCGGGTCTGCATTCTGCACACTCTTTGCATGGAGACTGATCTTCTGCATACTGGGTGTTCGTATCGCCTAGGCTGAAGCCTTTGAGGCGAATCTTCATGCAGGTCAATGCGTTCTGGCTTTCCATTTTGGACTTGAACAGTGATCGAGTTCTCTTGGGAATCGTGTAGAGTGGAGGTGTTGCGTCGAGGTTGCAGGACTGTGAAGTGAGGGGTCAGGCTGAGCTCCAACGGCTTGCGCGTAGCAAATCAACCAACAATCTCTTACATCAGGCTCGCACGGTGATAATTACTGTGTACAAGCAAGTCTCAACTGCTGATAGGCTATAGGCTTAGCAACGAAATTGGAAAGCCCTGTTGTGTAACCCATCAAAGTAGATCTCTATCAGCGTTGGGCGAAATCGCCCATGATTTCCATGTTGGCCCCAACTCCGACTGAAATGTCCGCTTTCATCGCCATTATAACCGGATTAACAAACCCTAACATTCTTAAGTGGCAGACACTTTACTTGACCTTGAATGGGCTACTCTTTCCAGGGGCCGTGGCATGTAACTATAGGAAGTGACTAACTGGCGATTTCATGGAAATCTGTACATATTGCCAAGGCTAAAAGCCGTACTTAGAGCGTATATCCATCCTTCTAATATTTATCTTTCCTCCTAAGATGTAAGACTGCAGCCCATTCTTGCTCAAGGGCGAATACTTACTTGGAAAGGGGAAAATTCCTTGTGTAAGTTATTTACTGAAGGCCACTAGTCAAGTCATATATCAATACACCATAATTTCCAAGCATAGAGTAAATGCAGCGTTAAAAGCAGGCCGCCTTCATCAAGGCTTAATTTTTCAATAATACTACCCTGGGCATGACTGCCATTCGCTCGCGGTATTCATGGTCCAATCACACGAAAATTGGCGATACCACATCTCTTCTTAGAAATAGAAGGGTATAAACGTAGTACTCACAAATTTAAGAGTGACGCTAATCAAACTTAGGGGAGACCACGAGCACAAGGATGTACTCTATATTATCTATTTCGATTATAGATAATCAAAGATCGTCATCAAATCCTAAGCCCATGCCCTCAGCACTGCAAATAATGGATCAGTTGAGATAGCCAAGTACGTAAATGATGGCACATATATTTGGCTTCGGGAATTCCTTGGTCTGCGAAAGCATCCACGGTGGACAGCTCATCTATTTCAGCCCGAGTTCTTTGGTTATGCCTTAGACTCTAATAAATTGATTACCCTTTCGTAAATGGAGGGGCTCAACAAAATTAATTTTGTGTGTAGAGTGCAACGCAATTTCTCTCGTACATCGCTTCATGCGATGACTCGAACAATCGACCATGATGAGGGGCCGAAATACAATGCTGCTTGCAATCTGAGCCTATATCCGCCGTTTCAAATTGCAGATCAACCCCCTCTGTCTCAAGAACCAACTGTTAGTGACACTCCACTCCCTGTGCTGATACGTAAGCTCGATCTCGTATCTGGCGAGTAGCGTGGCGATGGTCTTGTAAGCCTCCAGCATGCCCAGATGGCGGCCCAAGCAAATCCTCGATCCGCCCCCGAAGGTCAGGTCACTGTTGTTGAACAGCTTCAACCTTGCCGTAAAAGCATCGTCACTTTCTCCCGCCTGCTGGAGCCATCGTTCGGGGCGGAACTTGTCTACGTCCTCGCCCCAGACACTGGAGTTACGGTGTATTACGTATGGGTTAATGCCAACTTTGGTGCCGGCGGGAACGAATTTTCCGTTGGGCAGCGTGAGGCCTGAATCAGGCACGTAACGTTCAAGATTTACGGCCACACCGGGGTGCATACGCGTCGTTTCACGAAAACAGGCTTCCAGATCTAGCAACATGTTAGCGACAAGGCCTAACTGACTGATAAGAGGAAGATAGGTGTCTTACAAGGTAGGTTGCGAGCGGTGCTGTACTGAGCGACCTCTCCAAAATCGGCTGCCAAGATCTCCTGTACCAATTTTCTATGGACCTCGGGATGCTTCAACACAAAGTACATGACAGCGCGAATGGTTATAGCGGTGGTGTCGGCGCCTGCAACGAGGTTAATGAAGACATAGTTGAGGACTGTGCCATCATGAACGGTATCCGGATGTTTCTGTTTGGCTTCGAAGAAGTGGTGAAGGTAGTCGGGAGTCTTGGGGTCGTAGTTGGGATCGTTGCCACTCGCCCGAGCGGCAATATGATCAAGGGCAATTTTTGTGGTGCTACCAAGATTGGGAGGGCCGATGCGAACGACGGGATTCTTGTCAAGCCAACGGTCGAGAAACGGCATCTGGCCAACAGCAACAAAACTGTTAAGTTACACGTCAGCTGCCATAATTAGCCTTCAGAACGCCAGGGTGTAGGGTCTTACTAGTCAAGAGATCTGTCGGCAATCCCAATAGTACTGTCAAAGTCGCATCCCTTCTCCATATAACCATAATTCTCACTAAAGGTTGTTGCGCCGACCATGTCCCAAGCACCTATGCCGGTCAGCCACGCTAATCACCACGTTGAAGCTTTGGAGCCCACTCACAGTAGGCGATGTAAGCACCCAAGTCACAAGGCTTGTTAGCGTTGACGAACCTCTCGTCGAGATATCCGCATAGATCTCGGACTACCCTATTGATCAGCGGCTCGACACCGAGGACACCGCCCGAAGAATAATATTTGGCGATTGGCCGCTTCATGACTGCATGCTCTTTTGGATCTGTTGTACTGAACAGGTTGTAATGGATCTGGCCGTTCATAAGGATACTGTTGTTGTGATAGAAGTCGGTCTGTCTTGAGGCTTAGTCTTGGACACTGTCACTAGCCTTGGATGAGGAACACACCTTGAGATATTTCCCATCAGTACCGTAGAGCGACCTGATGAGCTCAGGATAGCCCAGGTCGAGGAGGTTAGGCCCAAGTCGCACGATAGGGCCGTACTTCTGATGAAGCCTCCGGATTGTGATGTGAGAGCTGCCGGCTCGAACGACGAAGAAGCGCCAAAGATTGGTCCATTCTGTCCAAGCGTATGAGTGACTGTGTGGGCCTGGACTCGGAGGAACCTAACTCACTTGCTGCGAAAGGACCGGGATATTGGTTCAGAGGAGAGGTCAAACATTGAATGAACCATTTGAGGATCAGCGCCGAGACAACAGTCGCGCTGAGGAAAATAATGGAGGTTGCCCACTGGGCGTTGAAGACCGACATGTCCACGTTGAATGTTTTGCAGTGATGGCACAAGCTGGAAACGACTCGACAAGTAAGGAATTGAAAATGAGCGAGCAAAGACAGGCTCGGCAACTCGAGTCTCGAGCGTATTCAACCCGGGCTGAGGCCTCGACCTTCCACCATCCCTGCTGCCGTACCACCCTGGTACAATCTAACCGAGTAGACCGCCGGGGGGATCTTCCGCCGCCTTAGAGTAGGGGAGACGCGACCCTATTCCCTGCTCCCGTGGGCGGTACGGAGGTGCGCGGCTACAGGGGTGTCGACCCCTGCTTGATATGTACGTAGTCTAATGCCTCAGAAGCGTTGTGAATCCAGGCCGCAGACAAGTCTGGGTCAGAACCAATATGCCGAACAGGCACAATGGTAATCACCCACTTTTCGACCGTCAAGGTATAAGGTCTTGGCGTCTAGGTGGGCGTCAGGGGAGAAGTTAAGCGTGTCCGCAAAAGCAAAATACCCGTCACCAACAGCAGGCTTTTAGACTACCGCCTGTTGGTTCTTAGCATGCTTCATGATAAGCTTCCGACGTGCATCAGTTCGGTAGTGGGGTGACGCCAAAGTGCTTTCATGCCTGCTTGGCCTCGTACCAGAATGCCCAGGATCCAGGGGTGTGTGTGAGCGAGTCATTCCTTGTCTACCTTCACATTTCACCGCGCAGGACGGAGTAGCTGAAGTAGCCATCCTGCAACGCGTCTTGGTGGTGGATAGTTCATTGAGTAGTAGAGGTGTCGCTCATGATTTCGCCCTGAACCATGTCGAGAAAAAGCAGCTTCACCGACGATCCTGGAGCGCCGTGATCAGCTTCCCAAGCCTGGTCTGTTCGTATGAACAGTCGGACACCAAGCTTCTTGTTCCAAAGCACAGATCAAGTGACGCCGTGAGAATTGCAACGTCTCTTGGCTAGGAAAGAAAATAACCTTCCGAGGCAAGTAAATCCTCCGGTTCCGTCTCCATAAATGCCATAGCCGAGCTGATTCTTCCGCAGTCCATTTGACGATGTAACTCAGGCCAATTCCTCCACCTTGACCCTGCCCAGTGATCTTTCAGAACAGCGCCTTGTCATTGCATCGTATTCAATTACGGATACGGGACATCAAACCGGAAAAACCTTCCAATTTGAACCTCCCGGGACTAGCTGCAAGTGCATGTAGCTGCAGGTGCAGTATCTGTTGTGGCGTCCAACAAGCAATTTTCGGCACCCACACCAGTATCGGGTTGCTGAAGATTCTCAGCTCTTGCTACTTTCCCCCATATCTTTATCTTTCTCATGCGTGCCTGCTTTGCATTTTCGTATCTCGCATTCTCGACCCGCTGTTTTCCATCTCGATTTCCTTCATCAATCACGATAACAACAACAACAACATCAATATGGCGATAGGGGGTGACGGCCCTATGATCGTTGCGGTGATGGCCGCAATGACTGCTGTTGTTTTTGTCTTCAGTATCCTTCGAATCTATGCGCGCATGTTCATTGTCAACTCGTATGGTATAGACGATCACGTCTACCTGCTCGCCTTCTTCCTCCTCCTTCTCTACACCATCTTCATCGGCGTTGCGGCACATTATGGCTTCGGCCAAGATATGTGGGAGATTGACCCTCCGAGGCACATCATGCTGGCCGTCCTTTACGAGTGCATAGCGCAGACGTTTGCTGTCATTGGTATGGCCGTTGCGAAATGGAGTCTAGGATTGTTCCTACTGAGGCTAGTGCAGCACACGTGGCACAAAATAGCGATCTGGGTCATGATGTGCGAACTCATGCTGGCCAGCCTGTTGTGCTTGTTCTTCTTTTGGTTGCAGTGTTCGCCTCCGAGATATCTCTGGGACAAGAGCGTCGTCGATGGTACATGCAAGCTTCCGCAATTGGAGGTTTCCATCCTTCTAGGGAGTATGTCAAGCCCGAGTCAAGCGTCAAAGAGAGAATGTGCTAACAGCAGAAGCTTCTTGTGTTCTTGCGGACCTTTTCTTTGCGATCATGCCCTGGGTCTTCATGTGGAAGCTACAAATGAATCGGCGGGAGAAGTTCGTCATCCTCGCAAGCATGTCCCTGGGAATCATGTAAGTGACCCGAGCCTCTCACATCTTTACCCATGTTCTGTTACTGACTCGGCCTCAGTTCTGCGGCATGTGGCATCAAGCGAGCGACGGAAATCCCCAAACTTGTGAGCGACAATTATCTGAGAGACTCGACCGGTATCATCGTCTGGTCCGCCGCTGAAATGGCCGTCACCATGATCTGCATTGGAATACCCGTGTGCCGGCCTTTATACAAGAACTACATCGACCGTTTGACATCTGGCGGGATAAGCAGTCGTTACAATGGTCTTTCAGGGGGAGCAGGGAACTCGGCCGGAGTGAAACTGCGTACATTCGGCGGGAGCCAGCATCCATCCGTGAAGAGCGGGACTCAAACCCATGAGACATCAGTTCATTCGAACGGGCAAGATGGAGCGGGATCAGGCATCTTAGCATCTAAAAGCTTTGCAGGGGATAATGATAGTAAAGAGGAGATTTTAGGTCAGGCACATTGGCAATCAACTGGACGGTCAGCACAGGACGGGGGTATTAAAGTGGTAACAGAGTATAAGGTTACAGTTGTATAATAACATCTTTACGATTTCTGTTCTACGAGATGCTCTTGGAAATTAAAGTAGAATCCCCAATGCTTGAATTCAAGAAGATATACTATTCGCTAGTTTGAGAGCCCGAAGCTTGCAATATCTTATTAATAAGTATGAAATGTAATATCAGTAACCAGTTCTAGTATCAACTGATCTTTCACTTTATGTAGGAAGCATGGCCCTCGCTCATTTCCTATGGTAGCTTCCAGCTCTCTTAAGGGCAGCTTTATTTACCTTGGCACAGATTGACTTGGCTGCTGATAGACCATCAGCTTGGTAAAGAAATTGGAAAGCCCTGTTGTGTACCCCATAAACGTAGACACCTATTTACAGGCAACGTGGGACCATATGGAGGCACGCTTAGAACTATTTGAACATTAAACCAACAAAGGTAATTAGATTCAAGAGTGTAAAGACATTTAGTTTTTAAACGGTTTGAAGGCGACGCAAATCTATTTATAAATTCGATATAAATCTACAGCCAGCAGTTCATTCCGCAAGATCGACTTGCTCGAAAAACCACTGTGAATCTGGCTAAAATATGTATGATACAAGAAGGGTTGTCAAGCAACATGAGAGTCAATCTGGATCTTGACTCACCCCACACAAGTTCTTTAGGCTGGGCAGCCCGAAGAGGGGTAGTTGCAGCTGCCACCCTCACTTCCTCCGGTGATGTTAACGCCGGTGAAGGTGAAGTCGGAGCAAGATCCATCTCCGCAAAGTATGTAATAGTTGTAAGCGTCCCCGGTTGTAGTTCCGGTGACATCCTCGAAGGTAATGCCAGAGATGGTAACGCCATTGGTAGGCTCGCCAGTGGGGCCGCCGTTGAGGTAATCCTGCTGGACATCGATACCGTAGTTGGTGACGCCCGACATGGTGACATTACGGTAAGTAATGTTTGCGATGGTGCCGGTCTCGCCGCTGTTGCTCTTGATTCGGGCAGCGTTCTGGCTGTCAACGACCTGAGCATTTGCGAATGTGACGCCGTCGACGGTGTTGTTGCTCTTTCCTCCGATGGAACCAATGCTCAGGCCGTGGCCTCCGTAGCAGTAAATGCCGTCGATGACAATGTTGGATCCAGAAGTGACTGCAACACAATCGTCCTGGTTGTGGACCCAGATGTTGGACATGGTCATGGTGTCCGATGCCGAAATATCGAAACCGTCACTGTTGTGAGCAGCGGCATCTCCATCGCTGCTGTCGTTTGCCTCGTCGCCAGCCGAGTTGTCCAGAGTGATGTCGCTGACCTCGAAGTCGTAGTTGTACTGCATGTAGAAGCAGTGGACGGGCCAGTTCTTAATATTGAGCCCGGTGACCTTGGAGTTGGTGGTGTGCTTCACAACGATGAAGTGGTTTGGCCTAAGCATGAATGGTTAGTACTCTCTGTAAGGAGACTTGAGTATGAAGTTGGGGTTAACTACTTTTCACTTCCACCGTTGGAGCCCTGGCCATCCCAGTAGGCAGCGCCGTTGCCCTCGATGACGTGGCCTGCAGCGCCAGCGATGGTGATGCTGTCGCCTGAGATGACGATAGGGTCAAAGTCGGAGTCGGGAGTGGTTCCGAAGGTGGTAGTTCCGGCAAAGGTGACAACTGCGCCAGTCTGGAGGCTTTGGAGATCGAGGGTGGAAGAGGCAGGCATGGACAGGTCGGAAAGCACAATGTCGGTGCAGCTGGCGACAGCCGAGGCAATCTGAGCGTACTCAGTGACGACGCAAGCGTTGGCATCCGCAACCGGCGTAGTATCAGCAACGGCAGACTTGGTCGAGGTGACGAGGGTTGAGATAGCTGTAGCCTTGGATACAGTCTGGGAAACAGCCTGAGACACAGCCTGAGATGCGGCCTGGGAGGAGACGGGAGCCGCAGCTGTAGGGGTAGAAATGGCCGAGACCACCGGGGTGTCCACGAGAGTCGAGGCAGCGGCAGTAGGAGTACCAGCTTCAGCGCCGCCAGTCACGTAGCAAGAGCAAGCGCTCGACAAGTGGTTGACGTTGGCCTCACAAGCCGACAAGAAGTTGGAGGGAACAGCGTCGGTGGCAGTAACTACACCAGATGTGAAAGTAGCACAGAAGCTCGCCGCATCAGCAGACGCAGAAACAAAAGCTCCACCGCAGGCGTGCGTACGCCAGTTGGAGCAGCCGAGAACAGACGGCACAGCCGCTGAGAGAAAGTAGAAAGACTTCATGATGACAAGAGAACGAATGAATGAAGAAGCAATAAATGAACGAATGACAAGACGGTAAAGACAAGAACGATGAAACTGAAGAAGAATCCAACCTGTTGGTTCGTCGAGATCCGGATATGAGTTATACTAGGTCGCAACGGAACTCGGCACCGGAGCCCCACTTAAACATCCGGGATACCGGCTCAAGCGGGATGGCGGCGATGGGTTAGTGGCCCCAAAACCACGTTTTCAAGCCCCTTAGGGTCATTTCCCGCCTTTAACTCTGTTTCAACACATGCACGGCGCGGCTGATGTTGGCTATCGCACTTGATCCTGGCGGTGTTTTATAACCCACAAATGAGAGCAGAGCCCGCATGTTCTTCCACCGTTTGGGGAGGTGGGCCTGTTCGCAGGCCACGCGTTGTGAAACCATGAGATGCTATGGCCCTGGCTTAGTTGGGTTGCTGACAGATACGCCCACATGCATCAAGGGGCAGTCTCTTGAGTAACATTAAACTTAAAGACAAAGGTTCGCTGACAGATAGCACACCAACCACAGAATGCGCGCTAAGGGGCATTCCCTCTCCTCGAGACCCGACAGCCGTTCAGTGAGGTGTTTCTGGAGATTGTGATCAAGAGTCTCGCCACAAATAGATACCTTGCTGACCCTAGCACAACTGGCTGACCCCATATAAAGTTGAAACCTGTCATTGGTCCCTGTACGTACAATCTGATCATCGCCAACGGAACTCAGTAAGTTGCCCTTCTCCATAAATAGCATCGATGCCCTGCTATCGTACAAAGAAAATCGAAATAGCCCTTAAGCCTCAAGAGTGATTACACTTCGCTCTACCGACAGCGACATCAATTCGAATAAGAACAAGCCTCTGGGATAAGAACATGTCATGAGATAGTGTTTTCTTGAAGTATTAAAGAGCTTGCGGTAGTTGCACATGAAATAATGATAGGATCTGCAATATGTGACAATCTCAAGATATTACATACATGGATGTAAAAAGGTTCACAATTTGAGATATAACAATTCTAGAAAACCCTAACCCTGCCCTTGAAAGCGAGCGATAATGGATTCAAACTTTAGTCTTTACACTCAGCTTTCCACATGCTGTTTGTATGGCAGCCTCGTCCCATGATAGTGGCTCCTCCGGTAGGATGAAGCTAGAATATGAGGATCCAGCGGTCTGGATTAGCTCTTCGATTCCACGCCCATTGGTGAAGGAGATGAATCGCACGTATCGACTGGCAAAGTCCAGGGTAAATGCCTGACCAGCAGCCAACACCACAGTCTGTCCTTCCCGCACAGTGTTCCAATCATCCTCGCCCTCCGTCTTGACTCTGAGCAAGCCCTCGGTAACGCAGAAGCAGTGGTCGACGGTTGGGAAGGTGAGCCACCTGGAAAGTGGCGAGTTGCTGTAGAGACTAGATGATTCGATGCTGGAGATGGCAAACTTCTCACTGCATTGAGATGCGTTGATGAATGGCCGGGACATGACGCCGCCGAGAAGCCATCGTGGCCCAGTGTTTGCGCGAAGGAAGTAAGGCTCCAAGGGACCCGGAAGCGTATTCTCAGTGTCCAGCCAGTCTCCAACTTCCGGTGGCTGATAGTCTCGCGCAAAATGGACGTCAAAGCGATCCTTGGCTGCCATGACCTTTGGTATCAAAAGGGAGCGCAGATCACGATCGTCGTTCTCGGGCACAATCAAGCCCGCGTACGTCTCCCCGACGTATCTGAAAAAGTCGATCCAGTCACCAGGCGCGACGAGACCCAGTGTCTCGGTATGGGGACCCAGGAGCTCAGGGTTGTGAATGATTTTCTAATCTTGTTAGACAGAAAACTTGAAATGGGCACTTGCAGAAGACGTACCGGCGGGACGTATGCAAAGTCGCCAGGCCCCATGATTCGGCATTTCTCCCCATTCCACAGCTTCAGGTAGCCCTTGGTGACGAGAAAGACATCGTGTGCTTCGTTGTGCCAGTGGAAGCCAGGAGCGTCAGACAAGACTGCGCCGCTTTGGAAGACGGCGATGCCCCCGTCGGTTTGTTTGGACGACGCTAGGATTCGAAACGCTCCCTTGCTGCCTGGGATTGTGATGCGTTCGCCTTCAAGCTGGTCGATGATGTAGTTTGTCCGCGCATCCGGTGGCGTTTTTTGAACTGGAATACTCATGGTGGATTGAATGGGCGAGGTTGAAGGGAAGTGGAGAGGCTTCTCGGTCTTGTGCAGCACGGCGAGGTTAACACTTGGTTATGGATGTGCGGGTTGTGAAAGAAGAGGGTATTCTTCAACGCCACGAACTAGTGATATAAGTAGTAGATGACTCGGCTATTCATTCCATGACGGTAGGTTATATTTTACTCCATCGGAAGGTGGGGTTGACGAAGGCCAAGCCAAGATGTCCGACTGCGGATATCCCGGTTCAATTGCCGTTACTACTCGGAACTTCCGCCCCACACACCAAGCACCACATAAGACGCACACATCGGATGGGTTGGCGAACTTAGTCAGTCGAACGTGTTGACTACATTCCCACCTTGTATGTTCGTTGGAAGGACCATACATCATTATGGAAAGCCTTGACTCATTTCGCGGCGTGTACAAAGTCATCGATAAACAAGAGATTGATGTCGACATCTACCTTCCTGACCCAGAAAGACACGGCACAAGTCCGCAATACCCTGTCAGTATGTAGACTTCCCTGGGCACTTCAATTTGCATACAATTGACAGCACACTGCTCAGTTATCGATATCCATGGCGGAGCTTTCATGCTTGGATCGTCCAAGATGGTCAATGCCGACCAGATTGATGATTGCTTAGGTAGAAAATGGATCGTGCTTGTTCCTAACCATCGCTTGTGCCCCAAGGTAGACGTTTTAGAAGGGCCAATACAGGACTGTCGCGATCTCCTTGCCTGGGTCTACGGCGGCGGGTTGCAAACCTCCATCAGCTCGCACACAGACGTTCACTACACGGTTGACCTTGACCATGTCTTTGCGTTTGGAACATCCTCTGGTGGCACACTGGCACTGAGCTTGGTGAGACTTTTCCTATTCCCAACCACTGGAGGGTGCAACATGAATAAGAGCTGACTAGATGCAGGGCTTTGGTGTGCCTCGCTCTGTGGCTGGTATTTTTGACATGTATGGACCATGCAACTTCCAGGACCCTTTCTGGAGAACACGATTGCCAGATATCGCGGCAAAGCTGCCCACCGACCTCTCTGACGATTTTATTAACCAAGTCTTCAATGAAGAGCCAGTACCCATCGTCGGAGGCGTCTCCCTCGAGGGCCAGCGCGCAGGTGGTCCGAATTTTGAAGATGCCCGCCAAGCGTATGCCTTCACTCAGATTGCCAACGGCAGAGTGATGGATGCAATCTTCCCGTCCGCAGATTGGGATCAAATCGACCCGATCCGAAACATCTCGGCCGCTTTCCCGCCGACTTTTATTGTGCACGGTGATGAGGATAAAATGGTGCCCCTGGGGCTGAGCAAAGACTTGCACCTGGCTTTGTCTAAGCATGGTGTTAAATGCGGAATGACGGAGATCCCTGGAGAGGGACACACGTTTGCAGCAAGAATGAAGGTTGGGTCTCAGACGTGGAACCTGCAGCGACAGGGCTTCGACTTCTTAGAGAGCTTGTTACAATAATTGAACAAGGCCTACGGATACTTGCACTGCTGTTCCTTCACGTCGTGAAAGAGATTTCAACTACACCTCAGAGTTTCAAGACTAGAAACCTGTGGGCGGGAATGTTCGTGGGCGCCGCAAGAATCTCGGGTTAGATTTGGTCCATCAAGCTCGGTATGGTCAATACCGACCGAGGTGGCCTTCTGCAGCCGTAGACAAATACGGCTAGACTGGAGGTTGTCGTCGGAAGGGCCGGATGCTCGGCTTCCCCGCTCGAGGGACTCAGTTCCCTGTTATTGCCCCATGAATCAAGACCAAGTAGTCTCTCCAATCCATTCCAGCTGATGCGTCTTGGGTGCTTACCCCGCGTCTTCCCCCAGCTTCAAGGGCCGAGACTCCCCACAAGCCATGACTCGAAGGTCTCTCTGATTGGCGAGTGTTGGCATCGTGGTGGTGGTAAACGGACCCATCTCGGCTGCATCCAGGTCCTCGGAAAAGCCGGAATGTGGGGATGGTCCCGAGTCTTCCGCCATATTCTCCCCAGGAAAGAAGTCCACCTCGACTGATATTAGAACAACTAAACCGGTTAATAAGGGATGCCAACCTTGCATACAGGTCGGAGATCGGGGAAGCGATCAGCCATTCAAGCATAGTGTTGTAAGCGTATCAGCTCCGCGCTGGATCGAGTATCGTCTCTCCACAGGTCCCGTGAAATGGGGAGCGCTGTGCTTCCTGTCATAAAACCTCACAAAGGTCACTTGAGCCTATAAACCGCTCAATCAGAGCTTCAGCTTGAGTGGCAAGGACAGATCAGCTACCATGCTCGTGTACTTGGTCAATTTCAGAACCCGCAAGTGGAGATAGTCTAGCCGTTGTTACTAGTCTTATTGATTCATGTGCTGTCCTCTTGTCAGGTACCCAGTTCTTGCAGTTGCATCTCGTCATGTTCAGGGAAGAGGTTAAAAAGTTGACTCGTCTTGGAGACAGAGTTGGCATCATCTAACGAGACAGTCAATACCAAAGTACGAAATGACGCTGTCGCCATCCCAACAGCCCTGCATGGTTCACCCCGCAGTAGCATCCGCTAATCATGAACCATTAGCCCGCATTTCCCCCGCGTTGACACACGGACACCTGGCATTCTGTCCCCGCAGCTGAACACTTTTTACTCTTTCACACTTCAACCCGCGGATGCAGAGTTGTAGTCTACGCGTATTTCCTCAGCACTTGATCAAACCATGGATCGGTCTAGTGAGAAACCAAGGCAGAAACCCCGCCGTCCTCGAGCCGTCCTCGCCTGTGAGCTCTGTCGCATAAAGAAAAACAAGTGCGACGAGCTCCACCCATGCAGCTACTGCCGACGTAACCGCGCTTCTCCTAATGCGTGTCGATCAGAAGCTGATGTGTCTAGAACGGAATGTCGAATGCACATATCGAGGATCCAATGGCTCCGTCCTGAAGCGACGGTTCACTCCAGAGTAAGCACCCTCTAGACTACCCTTCTCATGTTTATACCCCCACAGTTGCGAGACTAGCCAACTCACTTTGCCACAGGTATGTGAGACAACTCGAAGAGCAGGTCAAGACGCTGCAGTCTTCATCCGATGGCCCCAACCCACTGCCAGCAGCAACACCTGGGGCCGTTTCGCTGCTTGGTGGCTTTTCTCCCGATGCAGCATCTCCAACCCCCCCGAGCATTGATCCATCCCTTCAAGAATCTGCGTCTCAAAGCAGAGACTGGGGGCATCCGGCGCCGTCGCCGAGTTGCAGCTCCAAGCAAAGTGCCCAGGAATTCTCAGCCGTCAACCGCCACACCCGAAGCGTCGAATTTTACGGGAGCTCGTCCTCTGTCGCCCTTCTTTCACGTGTTCAGAGAAATGAGGACCGCGAGATGTTCTTGCCCGCGAAGGAACAAGAGAGTGGATCGATCGTCTCCAACTTGCACAATCCGCGCTTTTCACCTGGTATGATGGACGGCATTCAGCAGTCAATTAACTCTCAGCCCACACCCTCAGCTCCCGGTGTCTCGATACACTTCCATAAGTGCAGCGTCTTCATCCACAGCTTCTTTTCTTCCAACCATTACATCCATCCCATTCTAGACAAACACAGGTTTCTCAAAAGATGCGAACAGCTCTGGTCAGAGACTGAGGCTTCTCAAAGCAGCAGTTTCATCGCACTCTACTATAGTATACTCTCCCTCGGTGCTCTCATTAGCATCAGGGAAGAAGAGCCAATCGATGGTATTTCGAACCGGCAGTGGAGTCGCAAATTTTTCGATGAGGCGCTGAGCCATTGCTATCGCCTTGGCATGGTCACTGATTTGGAAATGGTGCAATGCTATTTCTTCCTGGTAAGCAACACACGTTTATCACGTAACAATGTCTAACGCTTTCATCAATGGACAGGCCAAAATTTGTCAAAATGAGTTGAACCCACATTGTATGTCTACGGTATCATTCCCTGCGATGTCTTGCTAATGGATGCAGGGGCCTACATGTACGTTGGGCAAGCTGTGAGGACAGCATTGGCGATAGGTATCAACCGAGAGCCTCCTGCTCACTTGCAGAGAGACGTTGAATGCCTCAAGGCCGAATCACGAACTTGGTGGTAAGTATAGTATTTGAAAGTCGGAGAAAACAAATACTTACGTTCTATGTCTTGTAGGGGACTGTATTCGCTCGAAATGTACCCAACCAATACGCTGAGCCTCAAGGAAATCTTACTAACAAGTATAGGGAAATGTCTTTCGCCATGGGCAGACCTGATACACTTGGCTCCGACCTGTATCACAACCGCCGACTTCCCGTGACGTCTGAGTCTCAAGACTCTTCCTCGCTGCCACAACAAATGGAGCTTCTGGAACCACCACACTGCTCCATCATCAAGTATATGGTCGACTTCTCGAAAATTACAAGAGCTGTGTGTCTCGGCATCTACCTTTCCGACCTCTCGCTACCAGAGCTGTTAGCACGAGCCAACCAACTTGAGCAAGATCTCAATCGGTGGGTTGACAGTGTCCCAGAAGCCATTCGTCCATCTCGGGTATTCTCCCGCAAGACATCGCTGAAGAGCGTGAAAGATGCGCAGTACGCAAAGAGGCAGCGACTGGTGTTGACGATTCGTAAGACGGAATTTCCTCTTGCTCTTGTGTCACACTAATCAGCGTAGGATACCACAATTTGAGAATCCTCATGTTTGGTTCGCTTTTGATCAATTCATCACCCAGAGAACGCGCATCCATCTCTGCATCTGAAGGAATTCAAAAGTGTCTGGATTCGGCCAAGCAGACGATTGACATTATTTACCACGTATATCAACATCACGACTTTTTCCGCACCTGGTACGTTTTTATGCAGTATTACGATTCAGAGCATGATCGCTTCTTTTGGAGTTCTCAGGCTTTCGATTACATTAATCGTTAATTAACTTACTTTAGGTTTTACAACATCACCTACATCTCGTTTGCAACGTCCATCATCTTGGTCTATCTGGGCCAAGGTGCGACCGACAGCGAGGTGCAATCTCTCTCGGGCTTCATTGAGATGGCTATAGAAATCCTCGATACCATGGACGAGTGCGTTGTTGCTTCGAAAGCAGCTGCAATTATACAACATGCCTTGGTGCAGGCCCAGGACAAGTCTGCATCCCGCATTAATGACGGTGCAAGGCGGGATGGGGCACTACCATTTAACCACCACTGGGGGCCCTTAACTCTGATTGATGAGGTTTTCGACACAAATTTAATGTTTGAAGCGGGTGTGTGGGATGACACTGATGCCCTGCTGCGGTTTCTAGGCTCAGGGCCTGGGGAACATGTTGGAGAGGGAATCGGGGAGTCACAGGTAGTTGGGTAATGATCAACGAAGAAGTAACTTGACAATTATACATGACAATTGCATGTGCTGCTTCTTTTTCGACAACGCGGTCCCTCGTTCACGCACTTGCCATTTCCAAAACGGCTGGTAAGTTCAAGGCTGGGTCGTTATTCTCGACAATGCCCAGCACAGTAGTAGGCTTCTTGTATCCCAGAAGAGACAGCATCTTATCGCTCATTGTAAGTGTTTTGCTGCGGGGAATCGCCAAAAATTGGTTCTCTTCCGTGCGCATAGTTCCTCTCACAAAGAAGAGCCCATGAATTTTGCGCACTTCGTCAGGAACGGAGTTGTGGCCACCACCATGATAGCAGGAGGCTAGAAAAATAAGGGCAGATCCTGGTTGCATTTCTAGATGATTATCTCCATTAGCGCCAAGCTTTTTGTACACTGGGCCGCCTAGTAACGGAGGATAACTTACCTGCAAAACATATCTCATCTAATTGTGGACTTCGGTTGTCATCCCACTTATGGGAACCCGGGATAAACATGGTAGCGCCATTCTGGCGCGTGGTCTGGGTTCCTGCGATTAAGCAAGCGAATTGGCCTGCCTTGGAGAGATCGAATTCGTGGTCATGTCGGGTGCCGTGGACGTTGTCGTCTCTGTGCAGTCTTTGACGGGGAGCGCCGTATCCTATATGGAGGGTGATACTGATACTTAATAGCGGGTCGATACAATTCTCCTCGACAAAGTCTTCGCGGATAACGCTGAATTTATCTTGCAGAATCGACGTCCGCAACTTGTCCAACACGGGAAACTCGCAAATTTTGGCGACAGTTGGTGACTTCCCCACCAGGCCAGGAACTGCTAGTGTTTCCTTGGGAATGATGTGCAAGGCGCTGTTCTCCGTAGATTTAGTGTCTTTTTTGTACGGCTTGACGTCCTCCTCAATGGCGGCTAGGTCATCAGATGTAACAAAATCGGTCAAGATCACACCGCCATCGCGTTCAATGATGGCGAGAATGTCTTCGATTGGAGCGTTTGCTGCAATTGAGACGATCGAAGTCGTCGGCTTGTATGATGGATCAAGCGGAGGAGGATACCCGCTCATTTTCCTGGTGGGTTGCGGGGTTTGCTGGCTTCGTAGATGGTGGTTGAAGAATCCAGCCTCAGAATGGAGCTGGGAAAGAGATGATGGAATTTCCGTTAGGTATAGTAAGGTCAGAACGTTACTTACTGCAGTTCAAGGTGAGATCGAGAGGTTATTAAGTCATTGCATTCGCAGTAAAGTCGTTTGAGCTGTCGCTTCCTGTATCAAGATACGTCCGGCAGTTCCTGATAGCAATCCCATTCTGGAAGGTGTCGACCGATCTGTTGCGTAATCTTGGTGCACGTGGTGAAAGCCACCAGCATGAGTCTGCCGTATCAAGTCGCCCGCTTATCAACGCACTAGATACCAACAGGTGATAGCACTCCCAAGGCAGGCAAGTTCCGACCGATCGGCCGTGTGCTACGTGACTAGTGTATGTTCAGTGGGACTGAACACACTCGTCAATTCACGAGCCAACCATTCACCACCACATCCACAAGGCAGTCATATTCCGGGTGGTGATACCGGCTACTTTCTTTGTCCTCTAAATGTCTCCAGAAATGTGCTGCTAAGCTGTACTGGCTTAACTAGTTCTTAGACAATACCCAATAGATATTGGTTCACACGAGGAAAACAAACTGCCTGAAGCTCTACCAAGCATCGACGCCTAACAGATCCATGAGCTAAGGGCATATATATAAAAAGGACCTCCTCTAGACTTAGAAGTTTGTTGAAATCATCATTCTATTACCTTCACGCCTTGGTTCATCAACTCCTCCGAGTAGAATCGCCATTCTTGCTCACTTCTCTTCCTCACGCAGTATCGCATTTAACGGACTTTGCTTACAACAATGACTGAGGTTATGTTACCACTACCAGTCCCACGGCTCAATGTGAGGCCGATTCTCAAGGACCAACTGAGTTCGTCACGAAGAACAGCTCGCATCGCCTTTGATGCAGAGAAGCACCTGAGCTTTTCAACCAACCCCAAGGTTCTCTCTTTGAAGGACATTGCCTTGCCTGAAGACACAGGAATCTCCCATGTCGCTTGCTCGGACCCGTTTCCTCTATTCAGCAAGGAAGCGATTCGCATCATGAGAGAGGAGATTCTCACCACCGAAGTCTGGGAAAATTGCTTGCACAGCACCCAGTTCGCAGCCTGCCAACTACGCGGCCACTGCCCACAGTAAGTGTGGCTTGATATCTGCTTCAAATCCATGGGACTAAAGTGCTTCAAGGTATGCGCCTTTCATGACTCAAGCTTGGAAAGATCCGAAAACCTTGTCCATCATCTCCAAGGTGGCTGGTGTAGACCTCATCCCCAACATCGAGTACGAAATCGGCAACATCAATATTTCTGTCCAGGATAGGAACAGAGAAAAGTCGACGGCGACGAGTGCTAGTAACCCCGACCTACCTGTGACAAAATGGCATTATGATAGCTATCCTTTCGTGTGCGTGGTCATGATGAGCGACGCTTCGAAGATGGTGGGTGGTGAGACCGCCATACAAAGCGGCACGGGGGAGATATTGAAAGTCCGTGGCCCACAAATGGTAAGCATCAAATTTTAATCTCTACTACGCAACATGCTCATGATTCGGCAGGGTTCTGCGGTTGTCCTTCAGGGCAGATATGTTCAACATCAGGCATTAGCCGCACTTGGCGGGGAAGAGCGCATCACGATGATCACGTCTTTCAGGCCTCGAGATCCTGCCATCAAGGATGATTCAGTACTCACATCAATCAGACCCATTTCGGAGCCATCGGAGCTGTACTACCAGTGGACGAAGTATCGGGTGGGAGTTTTGCAGGGACGTCTTAAGGGGATGCTCGACCTCTTGGAAGAGAATCATCGTGTTGGTACGCCAACCGATGTCAAAAAGATTAAGGAACTGCTGCAACAGCAAGAAAGCTATATCGCTATCACGAACAGGGAGATTGTGGAAAACCAAGGCCCTGTCCGAGCTTGGGGCGAGTGATTGAGTAATTAGGTAGTGAGCCGTTGACATAGATCAAATTGAATGGATGTGGCAAATATGAGTAATTTCTAGAAGTTCCTGCGGTATTATTCATGGCATAGAATAGTCATTGTTGCGGAACTGGCATTGTACCAATTCTCATCTCGCGCTCATCCACTACAAGTATACTCACTGTGCCTGAGCTTTCCATTGATGGACGTTGCGTTTATTGGTCTTCATCTGTGCTCTCCCGGTCGCGCACGCTAATTGTTCTAGCCAATGTCCATGGAGATGTTGCCGTATCATTCATTTGGTGCGGTTGACGGATGGGAAGTCTCACTCATGGTTCACGTCGGTGGGTTTGGACATTAGACATTGATGAGACTTTAGTATTATGACAAGTTAAGTTCTTGACTTTGGTGGTACAGTGACTAGATGTCTTTCCTCCATGGTTCGCCACTGAATGGCCTTCAGCAAATTGTAAAGAACAGACAGAGTTGGCATCGGCACCCCCAAAGCCGTACCCACGCGTAGCGGCTCTCCAACCAGATTCTCAACTTCAGTAAAATTGCCCTTTGCTCGGTTAGCGGCGAGGATGACAGTTGGGCAGAGGACGGTGGCACCTTTTTTAGATCAACCAACATGCTTGGGGACAGATACTTTGTCAACGGATCAATGTTGATCATCCAATCGCAGACATCTGCTTCTATTTGCACACCGGAAGCGGCGGCGGCGGCACGAATCTCCTCCATGGCTGGTCTGACCAACGTTGCGACAGCGTCGTTGGCAAGTCTTATACGACCGGAATCCAGGCCTGTCAGAGCGCATGTGGAGTTCAGGCATGCATTATAGATTAGTTTTCGCCATCGACTGTAAGGCACGTCTTCGGCGAATGTGCACGTCGTCTTCCCACCCGATGCATACATATCGATGAACTCCTTGGCAGCTTTCTCTTCTGCTTCTGCACTCAGACGAGGATTGTGAAAGGCGCCCACGGTCAATTCGTCGGAGTCGTCGTGCTCAATGACACCATGGGCAACCTCATGTGAGCCAATCATACTAACACCGGAAAGGCAGATGTTTTCGGGGAATTTCTCAAAGATGGGGGCTTGAATATTTAGGCCGTTTTGGATGAGTACAATGACGGTATGGCCTGGGATCACTGCAGAGGTGATCAGATCCGAGACAGTGGGTGGGCAATCCGGGACATTTTTTGTGGTGACGACGATATAGTCAAATTTCCTCTCTGCCACGGTTGGCACATGGTCAACGACTATCGAGTTTGTGAGCATAGTCGAAATACCGGTTTGGGAGGCTCCATACTATGTGAAGGCTTCCATCCAACGATGCTACCATGGTCGCATGATTTAATGCTAAATCCGTGGTCGGTAACAGCTTTGAGATTTGATCTGAGTACTGCCGTCACACTGGCCTTCCCTCCCACTTCAAGGTTTAGGGCACCGATTGTGCCTACACCCCCGCTTCCTAGTAGGAGAACTTCTTTTTTGGGTGTTTCCCGCGATTCCATCTTTAGGCGTTGGGCAGTTGTACCGCAATGCTACGTTATCGGGTAATGAGTTCAGAAGGTGCGTCTCGGTGAGAAGAGATTTGATCACTGATAAGTTTGCAAGCCAGTGGGAAACCGACACATGGGCTGCAGAGGATTTCTGATTGCTTTTAATCGTGGCGTTGTCGGCATGCGACATGACGGGAGCCGTGCAAGTGACGATGTAGGGTAAGATTACCTGATTCGGATGGCGGCGCGGGTGGATGCCCAACGAGGCAAGTCAAGTGCGGGGGTTGATAAGCATGTCAGATGGGATAAATAGACCCAAAGGGAAGTCCAAGGCCGAGCCTAGCAATCAAAGGTGCCAAACCAGATCCTGGACCGCAACACACCTACCGACTTTGCCATCACAGCCCAGTCGCCATGGATCTGCGCAGAAAAGCTTGTGGGTCTTGTCGAACTCGGAAGATCCGCTGCAATCGCCAACTTCCACAATGCTCCGGGTGCATCCGCTCTCAGCTGGACTGCAAGGACCAGGAAAGGTCAAATGCGTTGATATGGCTTTCTCTGCCAAGAGACGAACGAGGAGGCGATATTCCAACCTTGGGCCAGGTCCTTCGACGAGACTGTATGTTCAGTGGTGAGTGAACCTGATATCCTGCCCCAGACATGCATAATTGACCTGGGAACCAGATGAGCAGCGCATGGATGAGTGTCGCATCTTGCTAGACCAGATATCAAAGCAAAATATAGATATTATCCTCAATCAAGTCGATGAGGCCACCCAGAATCTCACAAATCGGAGCGCTTCCGTTACAGTTGGACCCTTTGGGGCTTTCAACGCCTCGTTTTCTGCCTCGTCCCCACAGTCACCAGGCTCTGTTACTGCGCTGGGACAAACGACAACAGCGAGTATTCGAGGTCAAAACCTGGACGATGCAGCCTCTGATCCGTCATACAAAACCACAAAAGACCGTCTTGGGTCGTCCCCCTTGGCCACCGACAATTGCAATCAGCTGGGTGATTTCTTCGAGTCCCTTTCTCCGAGATGGCCGACGTATCCCTTCTTCGAGGACTTGGTTGGAATTCCAGGTGCTACGCTATCGGACCTAGAGCTGATTGACATTGACCAAGGCAACGAGGAGGTACTCCAGATTCCGGACGACATAGAAAGTGACGGAGGATTACCGATCTGGACAGCGCTGTTGAATGTACCGCTCGTGAAGGAACCAGCAGAGTTGGACATTGTTCTGGGCGGAGAAATGTCACTTTCCATCAGCAAAGTCCAACTTCTCCTCAAGAACTACGAGCTGGAACTTGTCGGCAGCCTTACACCGCTAAAGCACGACAAGCCACCGTGGGTGCTGTTACACCTGCAGTGTGCGCTGTCTGCCTTCAGCGATCTGTACATGCTGGGGCATTCCAATGACGCGAGAGCATCTGTACTTCTGTCTGTTCTATCTGCAAGCGCCTACCACCTACACTACAAGCTGGCCGCAATTCCCGGAGCTGGCGATGATTTAGCAGTACTTGGAAGCCAATGTTTCCGGCTGGCTAAGAAACGACTACAAGCATGTCTCCAACAGCGTCCTGGAACTGCTAAGGTGGCTAAATACAAAGAAATACTCATGGCTTTTCTCAACTTAGTAACAGCTTCTGTAAGTTTCTGTGAGCCCCTTCGTTGACGAGGGTTAATATTTGGACTAGGTATTCTCCGGACAAATGCAAGAGGCGAGGTACTTTATCCTTGACGCCGGTCGTTTGATAAATGCAAATGGTATTCAAAAGACACGAAAGTCAAAGAAAATCACTGTCCTACATGCCATCTACGTTTACATGAGAGTTTTCGAAGAGTGTGCACACCCGGCCTTCAACAATCCAGCCACATGCAGTTCAACTGCATCTGCACCTTCTGGAAACGGGGCTGATGGCTATTCTTCCATGTGGAAATACGACCCTCTGAGTAACACGCTCTTTCACGAGCGCGACAAGCCATCATCAGAGACGCAGACTTCGCTTCTACCACATGACCTGGAAGTGGCCGGCATGCTAGAGCAGATCTACGGAATCCCGCAAAACCTCTTCCACCTACTTTGGCAGACCACAGCCCTTGGAAACGAGGCTTCTGAACTAAGATACACCCTTGGCTTGAATTCTCAAATATCCCTAAGGATCAAGGAGCTTGAGGATGCCATGCTGACGTACCAGAATCCATACGTTCCCAAGGCTAGCAGTCTAGTGCAAGAAGCAGAAAACTCCGGATCAGTTGGGCAAGATGTGGACCGAGAAGGACAGCGGACGGCGATCCTCTTTGATTTAACAGAAGCTCTTCACTCCGCACTCATCATCTACTTCTACCGTCACGTCTGCGACATAAGCCTGACAATACTGCAGCATTACGTCGAAAAGACGGTCAAATCACTGTTTTGCTACGAATCCCAAAAGCAAAAGTGCGGCGACACATCGCCTGGGATATGCTGGCCTGCTTTCATTGCAGGCTGCGAGGCCAATAGTGTCGAGCTGAGGGAGCAAATGTCAATATGGCTCCTCAACAACGCCCAAAGTAGTGGCATTGGGATGTTCTCCACTGCTCATGACTTTGTCGTGAAGGTGTGGCGAGCGAGAGAGAGGCCGGGTTGCGAGAATCTGCAGTGGAAGTTCGTTCTAGGGAACCTGGATACTCGCTTGGTCTTGAGCTGAACTTGAAGACATGGAAGCCATCGATGTCCTCAACTGCTTTTGTCAGCACGGCGATGAACTAAACCGCTGGATGATTTCGGACTTCTGCATGCTCTGTCTTTAGGCCAAGAGCCATCGGGTGGACAGCCGCCAATGGTATTGACTGCGTTTAATGTAACACCAAACTTAAGTTACTCAATTGTAGCCTGATTGAAGCATCACACGACATTCAACATCCGTTCTGAGCATGACCCCGGTCGTCTAGTCCGGGGTAACAGGGCGTGTTTGCGGGGTCTCGGGTTCTCGGGGTAATTCAAGCGCGCTCCGGATGAGGAGACGCGGACCTGTATTTTAACACGCTCCGTCCTTCTTGCCACGGCCATTCGACACTTGGCTTGCACAGTAATCATGGACGACGACGGAACAGACCCATCTACATACGCCGATGACATTTCCCGAGCCCCGGAAGTGGGCCTCGCATGCAACTCTTGTCGAAGGCGCAAGCTGCGCTGTTCGAGAGAAGCCCCTAGCTGTCAACATTGCCGCAAGACTGGATGCGAATGCGTCTATGAACCAAAGAGGGCAAAGCCGGGGATGAAGACGGGGGCCGTGGAAAACCTGCACAGGAGACTTGGTTAGGAGCGAGTTTTTTTTATTTCTTTGCTCGGTTGCTATTATTAACTGATGTGATCTTACGCGTAGACACTTTGGAGCGATCATTTGCGAGACAACAGGATTCGTTGGATCGCCTGCAAGCCGAAGCACCCCATCGTCAGGCGCAAGACACAACCACTCGCAGCATTCTATCATTACTTACAGCGGAACTTCAGAACCTCAATCACACATCGCCATCCCCGACGTCCCCCAGCCACAGGCGAGAACAGAACGGAGCTTCAGCCAAAAGACGCAAACTTCACGATGACGGCGGTTATGAACCTAGGGTTCTGGGTAATGGTATCCCGGGTCTACCTGACGTCGACACACTAGACGACGTCCTTCAGTCATACTTCAGCCATATACATCCCTGGATTCCAATCATTCACGAGGGTCGATTCCGCCGACGATTGGACGATAACGTCGAACGAGATAAGCTCCATCTTATCTTGCAGTCAATGATACTTGTTGCATCAAAGTACGTTAGCGATAAAGATACTGCCGCAACCCTAGTGAGAATCACGGAGCAGTCGGATGATTTCAGGGACTGGGTAGTGTCCAAAGCGATGAAACATCTGTCAGTCGAAAACGTGCAAGCACTTATCATTATTGCATTTGATGACGTATGCTCCCCAGAACATGGTGTCTTGCGGACCGGAAGCTGAACAATGACTTAGATTGGCAATGGAAATGCATCCCAAGCTTGGCCACTCGTTGGCTCTCTCACACGCATGGTTGAGTACCTCCAGCTAACAGTTGAGCACGACGAGGCTGAGCGACCTTCTTTCTCGCAGCCATACAAATCTCTTTCTCGATCGAAAGACTGGACTGAAGCCGAAGAACGCCGAAGGGTATTTTGGAACGTCTTCTCGCTCGATCGTTTTTGCTCGGTGAGTATGGGTTGGAGCACAAGCCTTACTTCAGACGATGTCAACCGTCGGCTTCCATGCGACGGGATTACCTGGAGAAAAGAAACCTCCGTGACAACGCCTTATTTTGGAATCTGGGACAAATCCGCCGGTCGTATCGGTAATCCTATTTCATTCCTCCCAGCACATTCCGCGCCGCTGCATTCTACCGGCGAGGACGAAGGCCAAACCCCTTCTGAGGCTGGCACGTCGCCGGAAGCAGCAGCCTCAGCCGTCGACATGTCCACGATCGGTGCATTTGCCTATTGCATCGAGGCAACGGAGTCTTTGAGTCGGGTGACGACTTATTTTCTCCAACAAAGAGTCAACATCAGAGACCAAAGGGATCTCAGCGATTGGCTTACGCGGTTCAAAGAATTGGATCTCCGCCTCGTCCACTGGAAGATGCTGCTCCCTCAGAAATGGAAAGTCAACGTTGTGCAAGACTCACCATCGAGGATGGACCCTAATCTGACTCTCGCCCATGTCACCCATAACGCATCCATGATTTTACTTCATCAACCGATCGCGTTTCCGCCACCCGACTGGCCATTCAGGACTCGGCTTCCAACCCTATGCAGCATCGATACTTGCCAGGTAGCTGCGATCGAAATAGCCACCATCACGGACCACTACCTAAAATACGCACCTCCAAGTTCGCCCTTGAGTAGTCAGTTCGCATTCTGTGTGTACATTGCTGCAAGAGTCCTCCTTTTGCATTGGCGACACGGGTCAATGATGGGCCTCACAGCCGAGTTTTGGATGTTAGTCGAAAGCCTCAAAACTATGTCAAACCGCTGGGCAGGTTCTCATAACGCTCACCTCGTACATAACAACCTGGCTTCAAAGTACGCTTCCTCCTTGGTTGACCTGCACGCTCGATGTGCTCACGACGATTCCTTCCGCATCAACGTCCCTGGATACACGACCGAGATAAAGCATTCCCATACAGACTCGCAATCCCCAGTCAGTATGACGGCGCTTGGTCATGTTGATAGCCAAGCTTGTCCAAGTCAGAGTGTCGGCGACAACAATCTGGGCCAAGATAGGTCTCTTCAGCTTATGGATAGAGAAACGAGAAACTCCGGTCTTACACCAGCGGACGTTCGAAAGCACAGTTTTCCGGGATCCCAGCAGGCGTTATACTCTCAAACTCTACCGGCAACTATGGCATCAAACACGTTTCAGCTCCCGATGGCAACTTCTATGGAATCCAATGATGTGACTACTATGGTTCGACCTGAAACATATCATCGAGGGAGCGTGGCTAGTGGTGACTTGACGGCAATATCACAAATGCTTTTAGACCAACAATTCGCGGACATGGATCGAGTAATTAGCTATGATGATGGAATATTTGGGTCAGAATATGAAGGAGGAGGTTGGTGAGCTGGTTCAGTCCATGAGGCTTGATATAATTTGATGTACGAACAAGGAAGTGGAACTCAAGGCCGTCATTTATGAAACTTTGCCGACTTGCTGAACAACTGAGTTGGCGAGACATTCAAATCTATACTAGCCCCAGTCTAAAAGGCGGTTACCAAACTCTACCAAGTAACAATCTCCGTAGACCAAGCCGTGGTTACAATACCGCCTGCGCGCATTTTCATTGTTGTTTACCGTGCCATTCTTCAGCAGCGCCTCAAAGCACTGCCCCGGAAAGGTATCTTCAACCTTGAGGCCTCTTGTTATGATCTATCCGATGTGAATGGCTATCACATTCGTCGCGACGGTCCTCTTATTCGCCAACATTTACCCTTTGGTCTGGGCATTGCCGTTGGCCTGCATGGTAAGAACAACTTCTAAGCCTCCAACTCAGCTGCTGACAACTTCTTAATCGTCGCCTACTATGTGCTGGGTTGGGACCTGAAGAAGGATAAATACAACATCAGCCGGGTGGACGATGCCGTGCATCTTGAGGTTGCCGAAAACAAGGAAGCCGCCTCTTAGGGTCCATTACATTACCACTCAAGAGATGCACAACCGTTTGGCTGGGGGAAATACAACGTCTCCGATAGTTTCGAGGTTAAAGCAGTGGGGAATAATTTCACAGGGGCAGATTGCTGCAATAACAGAACATTTTCGTTATCCACTCGTTTAGCTCTCCGCATTCGGAAGATTCTCCGAGGCCCGAGTTACTTTTCCCGCAACCCGGGGATGGACTTCGACTTATGACCGAAACCATTACTCATATTCATGCTAACAATTTCATTCACTTGTAATGCCGTATCCTTGCACACAACACTATTGCCTCAACCTCACAGGCCTAGAAAACACAAGGGCTCCTTTTCAACGACGCAGACTTGTTACCCATCCTCCATTGCGTCATGGGTGGACTTGCTGGCTTCACGGATAATCCGTTTTTGTCTCGCTCTGATTTTCTGCGTGCGGCAGTGGCATTGATAAAGCCCCTCGAACAGTACAAGTCATCCGCCGGTGCTCGAGTCAAGATACGGCCCTCGACTGTTGCGGCCTTTGATGATGTCGCCGCCCAGCTTGAAGGATTTTCGCGTCCGCTCTGGGCCATCGGCGCCATTTTTGCCAATAACTCGAGCTCGGATGGCCTGGGCCTCGAATCTTGTCTACGCGGACTACAAGCCGGCGTCGACCCCGGAAGTCTCGAATTTTGGGGCACTGTTGGACCTTTTGACCAGCGAATGGTGGAAATGGAAGCTATTGCGTTTGCACTCCTGGCAGCCCCGACAGTCATACTGTCTATGCTCACCGAGACCTCCAAGAAGAACCTGGAGAACTGGCTTATACAGATCAACCACCACGACATGCCGCAGAATAACTGGCGCTGGTTCCGGATTCTCGTCAATCTAGTCTTGGCTAAGGTACTTGGGACACCGCAGAGTGAGTTGAAGCAAAGAATCGACGAGGACTTTGCCCTTCTCGATCAGTTCTACCTCGGAGAAGGATGGTCCTCTGACGGAATCTGGGGTGACGAGAGGAAGCAAGCGGATTACTACTCTGGTAGCTTCTCAATCCAGTTCGCGCAGCTGCTCTATGTTTGTTTCGCAGAAGACGATGAAGAGAGAATCCAGAGGTATCGTATGCAAGCTCAAGAGTTTTCTGCTACATGCTGGAGGTACTTTGATGTTGACGGTGATTAATAACCCTTCAGGGCGCATTCCATTTACCGAACAAGATGCTGACTAGGTCCAGGCGCCGCCATACCTTTCGGACGCAGTATGACCTACAGATTTGCCTTCGCTGCCTTTTGGGCTGCTGCTGCCCTCGCCGATATTCAACTACCTGCACCCATGGATAGCCCAGGATCAATCAAGGGCATGCTTTTGCGACACCTTCGATGGTGGGCACAACATCCTGACATATTCAACTCAGACGGCACAATGAATATTGGGTTCACCTATCCCAATATGTACCTAAGTGAGGACTACAACTCACCACAGTCTGTGTACTGGTGTTTAAAGAGCTTTGTGGTATTATGTCTTCCTGAGGATCATGAATTTTGGACCTGTCAGGAAAAGCCCCATCCAATGTCGACAGTACCCTTGGAAAAGCCGCTTGATCCTGCATCATTGGACTTGGTACAAGTCAACTGGGCTCCAAGACACATCATCTGCAACTCACCGGACCACCATTTCCTTCTTTCGTCGGGACAAATGACGACTAAAAGTTTTAAAGCCAGAGAAGCCAAGTACGGAAAGCTTGCGTACTCATCGGCATTTGCTTTCAGTGTGCCGACAGGCCCAGAGTTGCACCAAATTGCTCCTGACAGCACTCTGAGCATCAGTCTTGACGGCGGAGATACGTGGAAAGTCAGGTGGCGACCATTTAATGTCCGAATTGAGTTCGTAGGCCTTGACATGGGTCACGGAGTCCAAGAGAAGGTACCCTCGCTTGTTAGCATCTGGAAACCGTTTACATACCTTGCTCTTGAGATTCAAACGGCTCTAATCCCGGTGATGCAACACTTTCCTGGATGGCACGTACGAGTACACACAATCACAGGGCTCGATTCGTTGTCGAACATACCGGAGTGCACAAGCGCTCAACTTGTCGATGCTTCCTTTGCGATCTCTGCCTTTACTTCAGCTGGACATCATATCCCCGAACTACCAGGGTCGCCGCTCGACGATGCCTGCGATGCATGCTACAACGACAATTCGAGCATCTTGATCAAGTCTCATGCTGGAACAAGCGGCATAGTGCACTTGAAATCCGAGCCGACCGACTTAACAGCTAATCTTGGTAGTAATGGCATACCAAGAACGGATACCGAATCGTTCCTCATTAGGGCAGATCCCAATACCAATTTGATCTCACAGAGGACGTTTATTCCGGCTATGAGGACCCATTTAGGAGCCACCTCGGGTCACAAATCAACAAATGCTAGCATGAAAGTACAGTCGACAAGCATCGTCCTTGCATCCGGGGTTTTCGCTACATCCCAGCGCAATTTACAGAAGCAGCACGTCATTCAAATGTGGAGCAAACGACCAAAGGTTCGAGTGAATATGGGCAGCTCAAAAGAACCAAGATTGGAGATTTTCAGACAAGGTTCATAGCTCTATACGACATGAGAAAGTCTTTAGTTCCAGAGCCATGGGTCTTATCTACGATGCATGGGCTGTTGGAAGTGATGAGTGGACATGTTCCCTCAGCAATACTCATAGTTAACTACCACATTCATCAATTAACGTCGAGATAGATCTAAAAGCTTAAAAGCAACTTGTCTGACAACGTACTACTCGCTCAGAGATTCTGGATAAATGTGATTAGGTTGTGGTTTCCGGCCGTTCTATACCCTCTCGGCCTCACATACCACCACCTCGATGCTGGACTTCTCCTTCTTAGCAACCTCCGTTTGGCGAACACATTGATACTTGCGAAATTTCCTTGCTGGTAGCTTTTCGTTGAACTAAACATCATTTGCGTCAGCTGGAAAAGCTCTCCATGAAGTCGCAAATTGTGCTGCGGACTCACCATCTGGTCAATCTCTTCCAATGTTCGACCCTTGACCTCAGGCAAGTAAAAGTAAACCCAGGCTGCAGCAATAAGGCAAGAAGGACACCAAATAAACCCATATCTTGGGCCCCAGTTGAGAGAGCTGGGGTTGATGAAATACGGCGCAGTGAAAGTGATGAGCCACGCGCCGAGGAATCCGACTGCCGCCGCGAGTCCAAATGTGTGACTGCGCAGGCGCTGGGACGGAATCTCACCACCAACCAACCAGGAGTAAGAGGCAATCATGCCCTAGTGAAGATTTAGCAGACATCCCCCGTAATCTAATTTTTGGAGTAGTAGAGATCTTACGTTGTAGCTCATCATGTATAAACAGGACAATGCCACGATGACCTTTCCTGTCACAATTGTGCCTGGGTCTTTTTCGTAGACGATTGCAATGATAAGTTGGAAACCGCCGGAAATAATGAGGCCATTAGTAAGAAGAACACGGCGTCGGCCATATCGTACCACAATAATTGCGTTGACGATGATGGCAACCATGCCTGCTGTGCTAAGGACGTTGCTCATGGCAAACGGGTCTTCGACTTGGGCCATTGCAAAGAAGTATGCTTTGTAGGCTATAAATCGTGGTCAGTATCGTAGTCTTGAAGACTTCAAGTTTACGAACTTGCACATACCAATGATGAACATGCAGCCCGAAGCGGCTTGTAAAGTTACGGCGCCAACTGAAAGCATGGTACGCCTCCTGTCGACTGGGTTCCTGAACATATCCAAATATCCCACACTGCTGGTTAACTCTTGCTCTTTGTCGATATTAAGTCGAATCTCAGCGAGTTCATCGTCAACATTCGCATCAGTAGGTCTCAGCCACTTGAGAGATTTATGAGCTTCGTCGAATCGGCCCTGCAAGACGAGCCATCGCGGGGACTCTGGAATGAAGAACAATGAGATGAACAAAATTGTGGGAACCAGGTAGATGATTCCCAAAGGGATGAGGTATGAAGATTTGTCAGGTCTCTTGGCGGTCGTCCAGTCGATGATGGTGCCGATAAGTGTACCCTGTGTATGCTGTGTTAATAAGGGACGATCCGTAACAACTTAGTCGGGACTACGGATCTTGTACTGACAAATGTTGTACAGAACTGAAAGCAGCTGAGAAACAGTCCTCTGTACTTGGCCGGGCTGCTCTCTTGAATGTAGAGTTGAGAAAAGGTCATGAAGTATCCATTTGCTAAACCGATCAGGAGACGGCCGGCGTAGAGAGGACCGATGTGCGTCGTTGTCATCATGATGACATTTGCCACAACGCATAGCAGGCATGCGAGCCACAGACATGTCTTGCGACCAAGCTTAGCCGCTGCGAGACCAGCAAGGCTTGAGCTGATGAACGCGCCAAGGGTCATCAAGGACGAAATCAGTTGCTGACGTGTAGTTGAAATGTTCCAACCAATTGCTGTTTCTGGGGCTCGATAGCCATAAATCTACACCGAAGATGGGTAAGTTATGGTGTCTTGTTGTCATTCTCAAAGAATGCAATGCTGGACGGGGCAAATGCATACCTTCAGAAAGCCGGGCATCGCTTGCAAACCGCCAATCAATCCAAAATCAAGCCCATATTGAAACGGAGATAAAACGATGATGCCACATGCGACAAAGCATCTCCAATTGGCGCGAATGGTTTCTTCCTTTCGTTCTGCCATGGCGAGAATGTTCGATGGATAGTCTGTCTGTCTTTGCCAAAGGTGAAGGACTGTGTCTCCGTCAATATCAAGACCCCGACTCCAGGTTCTTGATGCCCCTTTACATACTCCCAGAGTCCCAGTTGACTAGGTGCTATATGCAATCGCTAGCTGCAAATCTGGTAACAAGGAACTACCCCACGGGGAAGTGGGGAGTGATGCCGATGTGACAGGCCCACGTAACATGCGGGGTGCATGAGAGGTGGCGCTAGGGTCAATAGATCCGATGTTTGGATGATGTGTCGATCAGGAGGACGAGCTCAACAAATCAGGGGCGGTACAGGTATCACAAGATCCGGTGTAGTAGGCCTCGGTAATTCATCGTCTTGGCTGATTCGACACTACGCTAAAAGCGGGCCTGCCACAGTTCGGCATTCAGAGTGATGAACATGATTGAGGTCAGGAGGACGTTGGACAACCGGGACTTGGGGAGGAGACTTGTAACCTAGGGAGTGCAATGCAACATTGTGTACCAGGGGAACTATGCAGTTTGGACCAGGGCCTAGCCATCCATTGCTCGTGGCGCCGAGCCGAGACTCCTTCATCCTTGAGGGTATCAACAGGACATGGTGGCATTCTTCGACAGCACCACCTCACATCGCCCCTCATCTGAGATGCAAGTTTGAGGGTAGAAAGAGCAACGTACTCGAGCGTCTAATTTTGAAGCCGACTTCAGTGCCACCAAGTGCTTGATCCGGCGACATGAAGAAGAACATTGCTCAGACGTTAAGATGATAAACAGTTTGCATAATTGAAATGGCAATTGACTAAGGTAGATACCGCAACTTCTTATCAAGCACGTATTCATAATACAGACACAATCCCAAGCATTCTTTCGGTCTGGTCCCATAGTCGCTCCGCACAATTCGGGTCGGCAGCGTGTGACGCCAATTTCTCGCGCGCAGATTGACAATCTGCCAAGTACCAGGAACTTATTTCCGCAGCATCATTGCCTTGGTCCGCCAACCCAGGATCAAAAGCAGCAACGATAGTTGTCGCAGCGCCCTGGTCTATTGACTTCCAGATACCCGCAGGGGCAGTGCCGTCCAGCGTCTTTTTCCCTTCGTCGTCTAAACTACGGGACAGCCCCGTATCAATTGTCCCAGGGTGAACAGACAAGGCCAGCACGTTGGTTCCGGATTTCTGAAAGCGCTTGCTAAGTTCGAGGCAATGCAAAATATTGGCGGTTTTGCTTTGGCCGTAGCCTACGAATCCGTGATAACCATTCGTGTTTTGTAGGAAGCCTGGGGGCAGCCCTGTCGGGGGGCGCTCGCCCTCAGGGACCCCCTCGTATAAATCTCGTTCGATTGCGTAGTCGCTGAATCGAATGGGCGAGAGGCGATGGCCGTGGCTGCTGACGTTGACGATTCGAGGGGCTCCCTTGGGCGATTCAGATGCGACAGCGAGCAGTTTAGGGAGGAGCAGATCTGTCAAGAGAAATGGCCCGACGTGGTTTGTAAAGAACTGAAGGTCAACTTTTGTTCCTCCCGGAGTGATGACGGTATCCCGAGTCTGCAAGGTGATGCCGGCATTGTTGATCAAAACGTCTAGCCGGTCAAGGTAAGAGTTGATTTCTGCAGCCGCGCTCCTAACCGAGTCGATTGACGATAGATTTAAGATGATGGTCTTGACTGGTACATCGGGGTGTTTGGACTTTATGTCTGCGGCTACATCATCGAGCTTTGCTTGTGTGCGCGATGCCAGGATCAACTTGGCGGGGGCCTGAGAAGCAATTGCCAGGGCTGTAGCTGCGCCGATACCATCAGGACTAACCCCGGTCACAACAACTAGGTCACATTGTTATCACGTATGCTCAGAATCTCAAACTCGATGGTATTCACTAACCATTCTTTCCCTTGATCTGGCCACTGAATGCCGCAGCAGCCTCAGTGCCTGTAGTGTCAGCGTTGAATTCTGGATGGGATATCATGTCGATGAATGAGCGACCTGTCACCGGCAGATGTGCAACAAGTTGTAATACCGCCCAATAAAACAAATGTGGCTAGAATATTTAGGCTATCCTTATTAGTCCAGATGGTTAATAACAGAGGCGTTGCCACATGCTTAGTTGAAGTCGTCGGAAGGATGGAGCCGAGTGGCGGAGGGGTAGGCAAAAAGAAATTACTCCACGCCTGTCGCCAAGATTCTAAGGAAATTATCTTCCGGGGTATCAGGGTTGCGAGCACAGGGGTCTATTTCTATCAACTTGTCCAGGCTCTGATTCATGGAAATGGGCAGTGGCAAACTTGACGTTGAGAATAATTGACATCATCATGCACACATCCTCTGGAATCAAAGTCATTGTCGTCGGGGCCGGATTTGGCGGCTTGACGGCAGCCATTGAATGCCATCGACAAGGCCATGACGTCGAGATTTACGAGTCTTTTCCAGAGCTCAAGGTTCTCGGAGACATCATTTCCTTTGGCTCTAACGCAGGGCGGATTTTCCATCGCTGGGAGGATGGCGACGTTGTTGCTAGACTCCGCCCTTTATGCATCGACATCCAAGATTATGGCTTCAGAATTCACAAGTGGGACACCGGAGAGGTTGTGTACCACCAGAAGAGAAAGCCCCCGAGTCCCGAAGCGCCGGTCCTGAACGGCCACAGAGGCGAGCTCCACGAGGTGATTTTTAAGTATGCTCGAGACGACCTGGGCATTCCAATCCACCTGGGCCAGCGAGTTTCGGAGTATTACGAAGATGACAACGCTGGTGGGATAGTGCTCAAAGATGGTCGAAAGGTTAGTCACAGAGATCTCCAGCCACTGGGCTTTTTTGGTTTGGCGGAAAAAACGTTCGTTCTCACAAGGTCGATCTAGATCCTAGGTGACGTTGTCATCGCCGCGGACGGTGTTCGGTCAAAGGCGAGAGAGCTCGTGCTTGGGTATGTGGACAAGCCCAAGAGCAGTGGGTATGCCGTTTGGCGAGCATGGTAAGAGCAACCATATTTTCTACAGCAACAAACTCCTAATGCCAAAGTCTTGCAGGTTCTCTAACGAAGACATGATTGCCGACCCCCGAACAAAAGAGTTTTGCGAACATGGAGACACCTTCAATGGATGGATTGGCCCAGATGTGCACTTTCTCTTCTCCACCATCAAAGGAGGTAAAGATTGCTGCTGGGTTCTGACCCACAAGGACGACCACGATATTGACGAGTCGTGGTCATTCCCGGGGAAGATTGAAGAAGTTTTCCAGGTACTGAAAGACTGGGATCCGGTTTGCAAAGCAATTGTCGAGAAGACACCATCTTTGGTTGACTGGAAGCTTGTATACCGCGACCCCTTGCCAACATGGATCAGCAAGAAGGGCAGAATCTCTTTACTCGGCGATGCCGCCCACCCTTTTCTGCCGACGAGCGCTCAAGGCGCGACGCAGGCAATGGAGGATGGGGTGTCTATCGCCGTATGCTTGCGACGTGCAGGGAAAGACCATATTCCAGCTGCCCTCGCGACACATCAAGAGATCCGGTAAGACAGCTTGTCCTTTTCATGAATGTCTTTGACTCGAGGTCCTAATCCATTCTGTGACAGATATGATCGCGTTAAAGCGGTCCAAAAAACGGGAGAGTCTACACGGGACTTGTGGCACAAGACAAACTGGTCCGAGGTGAAAGAAAACCCTGAAAGTATTGGGTTCCCAAGGGAGGATTGGATTCACCAGTTTGACACTGAAAAATATGCCGAAGACATGTTTGAGGAAGTTTTTAAATCGCATGTTGAGTCAAGAAACACGGCCAACGTCCCCTTGTTTTCTGCACAGGTCACCAGTGCAGTAGTTCAGTAGTACTTCATTAGACAGTATTCATGTCGTTCATACTCAATCATTCGCTTTGAACTCACAATTATCCTGCGGTCCGTCCTTGACCTCAACTTGAACGGAAAAAAGCCAACATATTCCTCACACATGCGTAGGTTCATCTCCTAAAATTGGAACAAACGAACTACGTTTAAGGTTACTATCCTTCTATACACAGTTCTGATATGAAATGGTGGCCGCGGAGCTAATTCCCAAAGCAAACTCTCATTATCCATCAATCTTCATCATCACACTCTTCGTTTCAAGAAAGTTGTCCATGCTGTGTAGCCATCCCTCTCTCCCTTGTCCCGACATCTTGTAGCCACCAAAGGGCAAATCCTTTCCTGTTTGCGGGCTAGTACAGTTTACCCCGACATAGCCAGAGTTGAGTGCTTTCGCCACTCTCCATGCTCTGTCAATGTTCTTGGTGTAGACAGCAGCGTAAAGACCGAATTCGGTGTCGTTGGCTTTCTGAATTGCCTCTTCTTCGGTCTTGATGGTGTTTATGTTGACGACAGGTCCAAAGACTTCCTCCTTCATGATGCGTGAGTTCTCGGGTGTTTGAAGAAATATTGTCGGTTCGATGAAATATCCGCCCTCATTTTTCAGATTGCCGTTGCCGCCGAGAAGGAGTGTTCCTGACTTTTTCCCTTCCTCGATATACGACAAGACGGATTTGTATTGCGTCTGATCTGCCTGTGGACCATGATTGATATCTTTCCTGGTCGGATCACCAGCTCTGACAGACGCGAACTTTCGTTTAAACGCTTCAATGAATGGAGTCGCGATGCCCTCCTGGACATAGACACGAGAGTTGGCCATGCACACCTGGCCGCTGTTCCACTGGATGCTGTGCATGGTATCTTCAGCAGCCTTCTCAACGTCTGCGTCATCAAAAACAATGACAGGCGACTTGCCTCCCAGTTCGAGGATGACCTTTTTCAGATTTGTCCTAGCTGCCACCTCTTGGATGGATCTGCCAGTGCGCCCAGATCCGGTGAAGGTCAGTACTTGCACATCCATATGTTTGGCAAGTGCAGCACCGGATGGCAAGCCATGACCGGAGATAACGTTGAAGACTCCTGGTGGGAACCCAGCTTCGATGATCAACTCGCCAACCTTGGCTGCAGCGAGCGGTGCCTTCTCGCTTGACTTGACCACGACTGTGTTTCCAGTGATCAAAGCAGGGGCTGCTTTGCTGGCGAAGAACAGCAGAGGAACATTCCACGGAATGATAGCTGCCACAACTCCGTAAGGCTGACGAAGAGTCATGGTGACGAATCCAGGCGTGTTGAGACTGGCCTGGCCCTGAATGGACGGCCAAGCCTCTGCGTAATGGTCAAAATGACCCGCGGCAGCCATGCCATCGATGTATTGCGATACAGGGCGGCCCATGGAGGTAGCTTCGAGCAGAGCGAGCTCATCGTTGTGTTCTCGTATCAGAGCCGCCAGCTTCTTGAGACATGCACCCCGTTTGGCTGGGTCTAGTGTAGACCAAGCAGGGAAAGCCGCCTTTGCAGCCCCCACGGCGGCGTTGACATCATCTTCGGTCGCTTCTGGGACTAATGGTGGGTAAAGCATTGGTGAGCATGAGTCTCAGTGTTGAAGGATATTGGCAATATCGCATACCATCGGCAACCTTTTCACCGGTTGCTGGGTTGAACAACTGGAAAGTAGCTTTGTCCGAAGCCTCAACCAACTAACAGCACACGAAAGAAATCAGTTAGCGACCAACTAGACTGGCAGCGACAAATATTGTGGCAGCAAGGATGCATCATACTTGGCCACCAATGAGCATTCGTGGCTGCACTGGTTCAGGCTTAGGCGGAATAACAACGGAATGACCCATCTTGTGGGTGTACTGGGGTTGGATTTTAGGCAAGGATTTGATGAGTAGAATGAGGCTTGAAATCACGGCCACGAGGGCATGCTTGGTATATGCTTGGTAATAAAGGGACTGGCAGGGGGTGGAACCAAAACCGTTCCCTCAACGCGGGGAAGCTGGCAATACATGTACGCCACCCCCGCAATAGTGAAGCGGAGAGATGAAACCGCGGCAGTTGGGAACGGGATCGAGCATCGTGGGGGATTCCTTTCCAGGTCCATGAATAGTGCAGTATCAATCCGTTTCCCCCTGGGGTTCTTCGGATCCATGGGCCATAACATCCGATGGCAAATGTTGAGAGTGTTTGAGCGTCCCTTGCTGGCTGTTGGTCCTCGAGAACGCCATGTCGACTCCACCAGACGCGATGGAGCGCCGAACGAAGCGGCGCGCGGCAATGAGCTGTGACAGGTGTAAAAGTAGGAAGACCAAGGTAAGTGTACAGACGGCCTTTGCTCAGCAGTGTACGACGTGCTAATTACAACTGAATCCTTCAAGTGTGTGAATCCGAGTATGTTTTCGCAGTCACCCACGCCAGAAACGTAACTGAACCATTTCCCTTATCTCAGTTCCTGGGCCCTGCCAATTCTGCGCAAGCATCGACGCGCCGTGCCACCTAGATCCATCTCGAAGGAGACAGCGTCCGTACTACAGAGTATCTGAAGAGGAATTTCGGTGTATGACGCAGATCATCGAACATTTCATGCCAAACACAGAGCTTAACCTTGAGACACTAAAAGCCTACGCTGATGGCTTGGGCAGCAATCACACAGAGAACCTGCCGACACCAACAGCAGGTGATGCCATCATCTCTCCTGGCTGTGCTCTCCCCAGCCCTCCACCGCCAGAAGAACCACCTTCAGCTAATGATAACGCAATCATTGCTGAAGAAATCAGTGGGGTTTATAGCGAGGTAGGACGGCTAAGGGTCGATTCCAGGGGCATCCAGAGTGAGTTGCACTACCATTTCACCTGCAAATTCACCTGTTACTCACAAACACTGGAGGACATGTCGGAGCCAGCTCGACATATTTGTTTCACTCGGCAGTTCGATCCCTAAAACGTCCACGACTACCCGATGCTCCGAAGAGCGAAATCCTTGCACCTCTCACAGCAACAGAAATCGTTCCACCGCCGACACCAGAGTCTTCGCTCGGAGTAAAATGCACCCCACGCCAGATCAACCTTCCTTACCGGGATCTTTGTAACCGCTGTGTTGCTCGTTTCTTCCGCGATGTCCACTCGGTTTACTGGTTTTTCTCGGCTGAGCAACTGCACACCACTCTCGACCGGATCTACGCCGGCGACGCAACGGCCGCAACTCCTGCTACGTTGTGCAGCTTGTACTCAATACTGGCCTTGACTTGCGAAAGCGAGACAGAAAGAGAATGGTCTTCTGCATCTATGCGACCATCTGTGACATATCTTACGTTGGCAAAGGGTCTTGTGCCTACTCTGTATGACGACGCGGACATCGATAGCCTGCGAGCGTTGTGCCTTCTTGTAAGTTTTCACTTAATAGCACCTCAACTTGCGATTAATCGGTACTAGGGATTAGCGTTGTCGTGTTCAATGTTCGGGAACACAGCTTACATATACGTCGGTTCTGCCGCCAGAATTGCATTCACACTAGGCTTGCATGCCCGGGACGATGTTGAATCTCATCATAGTCTTCAGGAGCAGGTTAATGTGCGGCTTTTCTGCAGCTTGTATCTTCTAGATCTTGACACGGCGCTTTGCTACGGAAATCCGCCAGCCATAGACGAGGGGATTGTTTTTGGGGTACCAAGAGCCCCATCTGAACATGTATGTGAGCCTCGGAGAAAACGGTTGACGAAACAAACTGACGATAAATCAGACTCTCGGTCCTGGATCCAATATGCCCTTGGGCTATCTCGAAGTTTCTTGTCGACTAGCGTACTTGAGGCGCAATCTCAGCAAACTGATATACCAAAAGCCACATTCGAGTTCCCCACGATTATCGCTTTCGACAGTTTCACAGGCCATCTTTGATCTCCGGGAATTCTATTCTGAAATGCCTTCTCACCTTTGTCATTATGATCAAGTTGCCACCTTCCACGAACGCTCAGTCGCTGTTCTTCACTTACGCTACTGGAGTGCGATTATCTTCGCAACACGTCCATTCCTACTCTACAAAGTACTACATGCACGAGAGCTTACAGTTGAAAGTCCAAAGCAGAAATGGTTCAAAGAGTTTGGAAGCATGTGCATCGAAGCAGCTCAAAAGTCTTTAGACATTATAGCCTTTCTTAGGGGACGCGGCCTGTTGACAAGTTTGGTCGTTTTTGACTGTGGATGCATTCTGGAGGACATGCAAGTGTTTCTTCTCGCTATGGTAGACTCAGACACTGCTACACATAAGCTGCACGTTGAGACTTGTTTACACACACTTCAGGGAATGGAGCAGATCTTCTGGACGAAGCATGCACTTCCAGAGGTAGCCGCACAGCTGGAAGAGTACGGCATCTTGAACAGTGAGAACAGGATCGACCCAACAGACACTCATACTCCTGACTTGGTGTTCTTAGACTTCACACTCCAGAACGAATCGTAAGTTTCGCTTCCCGCCCGGCCGTGGTGTCGCTGCCCCGATACAAGAAGCTGAATCATTCTAACTCGTAACTTATAAGTGCTTTCTTTTCTGATTTGAACATCCCCGAGTTTCAGGATGTGCTTTATAATGCGCCGGATGATGCAATGAATGCGTATTTCGCACAAGGGAGCTAACTCCCTTAGAGGAGTACAGGATAATACAGTAATCTGGAGCTATCAGAAGTCTACACTGAGCCGAAGTCAAGACCCACTTCCAGCGGTTCATACATATGAGATTTGAATTGAATACTATTCGGGAGCTTCAAGAGCTTTCGCCTGCATGGTCCTTGTAACAGCTAGAACTTTTTGCTTGTCATAATATGCAGTTGACAGCTTTTCGGAACGATCGTCACCAAAACGTGCCGTCGGTGGCATCGGATGCATCAAGCCGATACCAATTGTCCCGGAAGATCCCTTGGCTATCTTGGACATTTTCATTTTATCCTTATAGAACATGTACGGCGTAGCATCTAAGCAGCATCATCTCTGAAGTCCAAGCACTCAACCTTATCCAAGACGATCCATCCTTCTTTATTGTGCACTATCATCAGTCAACATGGGTTCCAAAGGCACGGTAGCCATTGAGGAGGCAGTTGTGAACCTCAAGGACATTGCCTGGCTATCCGAGACGGCTGCATTGTACGCTCCAAGTAATGACCCAAACCAGCTCCGTCATCATGCTCTAAGCCAAAAGCTTGCCGACATTCATGAT
Organism: Neonectria neomacrospora; assembly: GCA_013756995.1. Taxonomy (NCBI): domain Eukaryota; kingdom Fungi; phylum Ascomycota; class Sordariomycetes; order Hypocreales; family Nectriaceae; genus Neonectria; species Neonectria neomacrospora. The sequence goes on from JABSTB010000160.1 coordinate 47,502, forward strand.
CAGCGGCTGCAACGCATGGATGCTGAGGGTGTCGACTACATGTTGTTGTCACTGACATCGCCGGGCTGCCAGGGTGAACCAGATCCTACCAAGGCGCAAAATATCGCTGTGGCAGCAAACAATTGGCTATCCGGTGAAGTGGCTCTCAATCCTCGCCGCTTCGGAGGTCTTGCGGCCTTATCAATGCACAACGCCGCTGAGGCTGCTGCCGAACTGAGGCGAGCAGTCACAGAGTTGGGCATGTTCGGTGCTTTGCTCAATGACTTTCAGAGCGTCGGTCTTCACTCCAACGGGAAGAAATATTACGACACTCCAGAGTACCATGTTTTCTGGGAGGCGGTGCAAGAACTCGACGTCCCTGTATATATGCATCCCCGGTACCCGGCAGGCGAGGATATCCAGGCAGATGGCAAATATGGGGCCAGGAAGCATTTGATCGGCGCTGCGGTGCAGTTTCATTTGGATCTCAGTTTCCACATCTACGCATTGTGTTCAAGCGGAATCTTCGACCAGTTTCCTCGCGTTCAGGTTGTCATTGGACATCTTGGCGAAGGGTAAGTTCTCTACAGATTTAGAGATGTCTCCCATCATTAACATTGGACCCAGAATTCCGTTCAATCTTTGGCGGGCAGATCATTGGTATAACAAGCCTGTCAAGAAGGCTACGAGGCCGTCCAAGCACGATTATAAGTATTACTTCCACCACAACATCTCCATTACTACGTCGGGAAACTTTTCGACAGCTGGATTGAAGTTTTGTCTTGAGGAACTTGGGGCGGATAGATGCTTGTTTGCAATAGGTGCGTGCACGCATGACGAACGGCGAAATGCGACTTCAAGAAACTAACGAGGAGCATAGACTATCCATACGACACCATAGAGGAGGCGCAGACTTGGTGGAAGGACATCGATTTACCCTTGAGTCAGAAGGGCCTTGTGGGTAGACAGAACGCGATCAGGCTGTTTAAGCTTCCCATAGAACCATAGGCGTAAGCGGTAGAAAACCACATTGACAAGTTCTAAAACACGTTTGTGCAATATGAGCTCTCAAAGTACTTAAATTAGAAGTTTCACACCTCAATCGTCATTTTCAACAGTTACACTCTATTTCTACTTGCAAGCCACTAGCCAGTCGACCAAAGACACCAAGCCAAGAAAATGGTGCCTTGAGAGCCATGTCATTCATCGAAGCACATGTATTCATCAAGTTTGTGGAATTACATTTTGAAAAGACATTTTATAAGCCGCAGTAAATACAAATATTTCTATGAGTGTCACTAAACTAGTGCATTCTCACAAGGGAGTTAAAGCAGGGAGCGAGTCCTTGGCATCCTCCCCAAACGCTGGAGCGCGCATGTCCTCGTCCTTTACCGGCTGATGGGTGATGGGATGATCATAGTGGAAAGGCACGACCCGAGTATCAGGCCAGAGCATACGCTGCTCAGATGCAACGACCATATCGGGGCCATTTGGATCATCAGGGAACGTTGTCGTCGGAAACGGCACGAAGCCGGAGACTTTGTTTGCCCATCCTTGCTCGACATCCCCGTGCCAGAATGGAAAGTAACGCAGGTGCAGGATCCGCCACTGGCCATCTGCGTCCTTGATGTACTCGTTCTCATAAATGCCGCCTTCAAACCATTGACAAAACCCACGGGGATGCTTCTCCGCCTGGCTAATGTGCACTCCGGCCTGCATCAAGGACCGGAAGCGGCCCTTGGCACGAGCGCCCACTCCGGTTGAACTCGTGCTGGAAGAAGAGTAGTCGACATCAACGATTCCCTGCATCTGCGGATGGTCGAGTAGAAACCCATGGACAGGGCCATTTCGCCCTGCAGCGAATGTCTTTGCGAATCGCCCAACGTAGAGCCTCCGAACACCCTCCTTGGTCAAATACTGTCCGCCCAGAAACTGGGCGTAAGTCTCGGGAGATTCGGAGAAAAGGTCGACAACCTAGGGCAGGGAAAAATGTATTAGTAAAGATCTTCATGACGTTGATGAAACAGAATGCAGTAAACCCACCTCGTTGTAAAGGCACTTATCCAAGTAGTATCCATATTTGTACTGGAGCTTACGAATTTCTTCCTGGTCTTCCCAAAATTATCAGCCTACAGTTTTTGAAATATGTCTGCTAGCTTGAGAGGGGACTGACCGCTTAACCGGACCACTTCGCGACGAAGAGCTTCAACGGTATGTTGCAAATCAGCGATTGTGTTTTCCATCTTTACAAAGCACTGACAAAGACAGGTACAAGGCCAAATACTCAGTTTCATTCGACAGGTAACTGCGGAAGATGTCATTTATGGCTTGTGGACAGAGGGGTGGTGTGAATGCCGATGGGGGTCGCCAGGATGTCAGAGCTAGTCTGCTAGAAACCAACGGATCCTCATGATGGTCGGGTTTATGGATCCGACGGGGACAACGACGAAGGCCGGTAGAAGCCTTCCGGACTGCCTTGTCGGTGGTTTAATCAATCACACAGATGTCACGCCCAAGCCATCGAGTTTAAGGGTGTAAGTAGCTCATGTGACAATCTAATTAGACTACTTGTTCGGAGACGGGGTGTTCACGGTCAAATTCCATTTTTCCCGGTACAACTCTCGGCTGTTTTCTCCGGACCCAAGTCGCCGGCGGGACTCCTCCGTCTAGCCCACTCGTCAATCTCATTCTGGTCCACAAAATTCCCATGAAGTCCCATGCGGAGCCGGAGAGGCAGATGCACCATTGCAATTGGTCCTTGGGCGAGATTGAGAGCGTTGAAAATGAGGATATCGTTGCGTTGGACGTCCAGATGGTTCAACAGTGCCACAAGATAGCCCTCGCCTTCAACCTCCGATCCACCCTTGGGGATGAAGACAGGCTCCTGAAATGTCGACGTAGGCCCGTAAAAGTAGACATCTTTGATGCCAGTCTCCCAGTTGTAGTGCCCTATGACGTTCCAGAGACCACCTGCTGGCGGGCCACATTTCTCGATATCGTAGGGTCGCGTTGGGTCCATCTGCAATTGCCAGAAATGAGTGTAGTATTTCGTGACAAATCGGTCATCAATGCGAGAAAATTCGCCATTGATTCCATACAGCTTAGCAGGCTTGACTCGAGTATTGGTTTTACTTTTGGGGTCAAACACCCAACGATATGTGTCAGAGTTGAGCTTCTGGCGTGCCTTTGGCTGTGCAGCATGAGGTCCGACGTTGGTTGGAGGCCACCAGAAAAAGACATTCCCGTCTGCTACAGTAAGATCACAGACAATGCAACCGTTCTCGTCTTCATAGGCTCCGGCCACGTGTCCGTGGAAACCTACATCAACCTAGCTCAGTAATTGCATACACAATAAAAGCGGTAGTAACATACCATTGTCAGCTCTGAGCCATATAATGTCGTCTGGTTTCCCTCCTCTGCGAGGCACTATACCATAGTACTGATCCTCTTCCGGATCCCAGGCCCAATGATTACCACCACTCTTCAGACGATCAAGATCGCTCTTCAGTGGTGTCATCGGCAGGATGAGGTAGTTTTTGGTCAAAGCACAATCGTGTATCATGCCACAGAATGGAGCCTTGTACCAGGTTTCCTCCGTCTTCTTTCCATGGATGGGCTCGAACGTCCACACGACGATATCACATGAGGCATCTTGGCCATTGCCCCCAGCTTCGTAGGCAAAGGCAACCATCTCACCCGTGTCTGGGTCAAGCTTCGGGTGTGCAGTGAAGCATGGGGCCTTCATTTGACCCTCAAAGTCGTACCGCCCAATTGTCTCCAGCGTGGAACAGTCCATTGCGTACGGCGGTCCATCTTCCTTTGATGCCAGCAACACACCCCGCCAGAAGTAGACATTTGTGTTTGAGACTGTTCGTATAATGCCTTTGACCATTTCGTTGTCCGTGTATGGGTTACGGTATTTGCCAAACATGGCTTGTCGGTGTTTCGCTTCCGCCTGAAACCGGTCGGTATGGACATAGCGTTGCTTAAAGTCCACATGGCCGTCGTGGAAAGTGATTGCACTAACCATACCGTCGCCGCTGAAATTGACGTCTTCTTCGAACATGGGAGGAAACCGAGGATCCGGTTGGACGCGGAAGAAGGTCCCATTGATGTCCTTTGGGATGCAGCCAGTGGTCTCCAGCTCGATTACGTCGCATTCGATTCGGGAAGGCTTCAAAGGTCCCTGGAAGAACGGAGTTTGGGGAAAACTCACTCCTTCGCCTGCCCTGAGACCGTTGATATATCCAGAGCCCGTATTATGACGGGGATTGGACGTCTGCGCCATTTCTTCCGCTGACATATTGCTGAGTGCCGGTCGAATTGTTGACGTGAAGCTTTGGTCAATGTTGTGACGTGCAACACCAAGCGAACCTCACTGTATTTTGAAAGAAAAGAGCAACTGTTTTATTTCCTTCCTATCCTTCACCTCTTATTACATTGCGTCCTTGATATTGTCAACTACCGTTTTCTGAGCCGTCTAGCCGCTTTGGCCGTGCAGTCGGAACCATACTAGCGATCACATCGTAGTGTCAACTTGCGACAGCTTCCCACCAAGTCCAGTGAACGTCGTATCGAGGTACATTCTAGATCCTGAATATGCCCTCTTCGTTAAAATTACTCCAGTATTTAGACAGAAATTTTGAACATCTCTCATCCCCTCATCTTCCGCATTTTCGATATTTTATCTCGACTATGATATTGTGATTCAACTTGGTTCCTAATTCAACAGGCTCATTCGTCCCGCACATAGTTTGTTACTCAACGCGCAGTATTGTGACAAGCCCATCCTTTGCAGATGCTTGAAGCAACGCAACCTCCTTCTCAACATATGCCCTTGTTGGTCAAGCTCTTCGCACTTTCCGTGGAGGCCAAAGGCCTTGACACATGATTCCGACCATGGCCTTTCTCCTTGTACAAACTGTATCCAGGTTTTCCTCATATTTTCTCCTACCTTCTCTGCCCCTGGGTTAAAGGACAGATCTATGCCGCCAAACAGAAGTATGAGATCAATTATACTGTAAATGCTCTTTTTGTCACTTTTGTGCCACCTTTCGCAGATTTCGAAGGCGGGAAGGGCAAATTTTGTGTCGTTGATGAAGTCCAGAGGTTGGGCGTCCAGGGCCGATGTGGTAGAGCTTCGCGATCTCATCTAAAGCAGAGCATTCGCGTATAATTGAGCTAATTTTATCTGGGCTCATCAATTCGACTCCGTTGCGCCAGATGACTGACTGGAATGTGAAAGAAAGAACTTGTTGGCACTAGCATTTGGCAATCACAGTACTTTTTGTATTGACTAACCTCGTATTCCACATCAGGGACCATGAGTGCATCGACGCGCTCCATCCGACTTTCCCAGCCCTTTAGACATGGCTCTTCCTGGAGCCACATGGATACAATACCGTATTTGACTAGTCCTCTGACAAGGGACTCGGAAGAGTCGCTACGCAAGGTATCATCCCTCGAGGCCAATTCATTTGTCAGGGTATGTATGAGTCGATTTCCTCCCACTCTAGGTTGCGGTGGAGAGTTTCAACGATTCCGATGCTAAAATGGCCCTTTGCACATGGTTGAGGGTCGGTTGCGAGAGAATATGTGCATGTACGCAAACAGCTCCGGCACTTTCTCCGCAAGCGTCACTCGATGCTGAGATGGTGTTAATTAAATCGTGGCAATTCTCGATCAAAAAGTCCGATACACTCACTGGATCGCCACCAAAACTAGAGTTGTTCTTCTGAACCCATTCAAGAGCCAGTTTCTGGTCTTGGAGGGCAAGGTTGATTTCACTCAGACCGTCGCCGAATGCGAAGATATTGAGGCGGTAGTTAAAAGTTACCATAATCATTGGTCTAACGGAATCAATTGATTGTGCCACCATGGGAGTCGGTCTTAAGATGCGGTCAGAGCATAGTCTCATCACGTTTAACCCGACACAACTTGGGTCGTGTCTCCTACCACAGACAGCCGTTGCTGATGATGCAAACATCACACATTGAGAGCCACCTAGGATGTTTGTCAGTCGTCTACCAGATCTGGATTTTGCTGGTAACAATGAAATAGAAGGTAAATCACCGTGAATCCAAACCAGCACGGGTATCGGTTCGCGCCCAACTGTGTGTGTGTCGGAAGGAAGCGTGACATTCAAATTGAGACATTTGTACTCACCCTCTTCAACTTGCGCAATTGGTACATGTTGAGGGGCTCGAAGCAGGTGCCCAATGTCAATAGATGGTTATGGACACTACTGTCTATGAACGTCATCAGAAACGTTAGCTACAATTAGTTGTCCCTGATTAGATGGTCTGATCATTCAAAGATGTCTCGTGTACCCGAAATTTGTGCCGTCGATCTCTCCACTCGGCGCGACATATTCCGGCTTCGAAAATCGGGCGGCAATATGCCCATACAGGATACCTCGGAAATGCCACACGGGTGATCTAAATCTTTCGTCAATAACGCCTTTGATCAGCGTCGAGCTTGTGCCTGATGTGATAACGAGGTTTGCCATGCTGACATCGAATGGGACACTTGTCAAAAGTTTGTGATACACTCAGATGAACAGAGATAATGCCAACGTCTGCCGAGATCCCCAAGAGTTCGGGGTCAATCTTCCGACGTCGCGGTGCCTCGAGTCGGCCAAAGTGTACTGACAACCTAACCGTATAGGGAAGGGAACGTCGTCATCTGACATCCTTTGGACATGAAAGACGTTCTAGTTGGCGAATCACTGTATTTGAGCGGAGTCGGCTTGAAACTGCCGAAAGAGCGAGCGATTGAATCTTGACCCCGCGTTGGTCCCCCGCACTTGCTCACGCCTCGGCCGATCAACAAGAGCGAGATGGCTTGCAAGCATTTCTCGACGACGTAAGTTAGTCTACTTCAGCACTACGACACATCTGTCAACAATTGAGACAAACATCTGAAGAATTGACTAGCCACACATTGCGAACCTCCCCAAAACACGATCCATACAGCCTCGTCAACAATGGCCAGTCTTTCTCGCCCAGACGAATATCAAGACATCTTTCACTGGGCCGAGACTCAGAAGGATGGCACTGTGCCTTCGTTTGCACTCCGGAAAAACGATCCATACGAATACCTGCCGGGATTCAACAACAACTTCGAGTCTGAAGCAATCCCAGGCACAATTCCACGCGGACAGAACAATCCGCGATGTGCCAGATTTGGACTCTATGCTGAGCAAATGACGGCTTCGTCATTTGTTGCACCTCGTCATGCGAACAAGAAGGCATGGCTGTACCGCGCGCGTCCTGCTGTTGCGCATCAAGGCTTTGTAAGTTGGTGTCAAGTATCTTTTCCAACGCCATCATTATCGCTGACGCCTCACTATCCAGACGGACCTCCCTCCGATTGAAGGAACGGAAAGTTGCTTTTTGCCCCTCAACCCTCGCGTGAAGCTGTCCCCAACACAGCTGGCCTGGGTAAGTCCATTCATGTGCTAAAGCAAGCCAAGCTTGAGACTACGGCTAACTCTCCGTGATCGGTGCTGTAGCTCCCCTTCGACATTGCAGATGGCTGCGATTTTGTAACCGGGCTTCGCACAGTCGCTGGATCCGGAGACCCGACTCTGAGAGAAGGCCTGGCGACGCACATCTTCACAGCGACCAAGAGCATGGATCAGCGAGCCTTTGTCAATTCGGATGGAGACTTCCTGATTGTGCCACAGCAGGGCGCTCTCGATATTCAGACCGAGTTCGGACCTCTCTACGTTCAGCCCGGCGAGATCTGCGTCATCCAGCGTGGGCAGCGCTTCAAAGTCGCCGTCGAAGGTCCGACCCGGGGGTACATCCTAGAGATCTGGGGTGCCAATTTCGACTTACCGGAGCTGGGTCCCCTAGGAGCGAATGGCCTTGCAAATGGTCGAGACTTTCTACATCCCAAGGCTCAGTACAAGGTGACAAAGGACGACCCTTGGGAGATTGTGTATAAGCTGGGGGGGCAATTCTTTAAGAGCACGCAGAACCACTGCCCCTTTGACGTGGTTGCGTGGCATGGGAATTACGTGCCCTACAAATACGATCTGACGAAGTTTGTCAACGTTGGGTCAATCTCTGTGGACCATATCGACCCATCAATCTTTTGTGTCCTCACGGCAAAATCTCGAGATCCAACTGCACCTCTGGCAGATTTCCTCATCTTCTCACCCCGCTGGGACGTGGCTTCAAACACCTATAGGCCACCATACTATCATCGAAATGCAGCCTCGGAGCTAATGGGTCTGATCTACGGGGAGTACGGTGGACGGTCAGATGAATTCCAACCGGGTGGCGTCTCCTTTGAGTGTGGCATGGTCCCGCACGGTGTCGCCTATCAAGTGAGTTTATCCAGAGTGCACAACATGAAATATTGCTGAGTCATTGTTTAGGAGTTCAAAGCCGCTTCAGCTCAGCCTCCCCCCGAGTCTAGAATATCGAAGGGTGCTATTGCCTTCATGTTCGAGAGCTGTCGCCAATTCACCATTACCGACTGGGCTTGGAATAGTGATAAGAAGCACGAACACGAGCCCAAGATGTGGGATGATTTGGTAGACAACTTCTCGTCACACCAAGAAGAGATTGAAAAGATCATGAAGGCGAGGAAAGCCTGAGAAACACGGACACGAGAAGCGGGGAGGCCTCGCTCCATGTGGGTTACGTGCCGAAATGCGAGGTGTGGTTGTTTCGCCAGAGGAAAGTTGACGAATAAAGGGAGATATGAGTCGACGCTTTAGGCACTCCTGTATCAGTGAACATCAATACAAACAGCTTCCTCTGCTTTCGTCTGCGTCTCACCATCCAAAGGCACTCCAAACGAGGCCTTGGCCCAACTTGAAAGCGGTCATACATTAAGTTCGCTCATATTTAGAAGATAAAGACTACACTAATCATCTTCTGCATCACGTGGATCATGATCCCTCCAGAACTTGTCATAATCATCCCAGGTTTGAGAGGGGAATGCAAGCGGGACCGTAATGGGGCCAAACGGAACACCTTCCTTCTCGAACTCGCCAAGACGAGCCTCGGTCAGTGGCCTGGTCTTGTTAACACTGTACACAGAAATTCGATGACAAGAACTCGTAACGTGCAGGCCCCAGTTCCAAGCCGTGCGAACATCAGGCGGTTGGGTATTCAGAGCGTTGTCCCAACAGCGGCAAACAATTTCGACCCACCCTTCGACATCACAAGGGAGATCGAATTCCCAGGTGCGCCAGGTCCATTTCCGCTTCTTGGATAGGTTTTCGATGGGAACAGTGTACCAGTTGAAGCCACCGTCAGATGACAGCTCAACGCGCTCAGGCCATCGACCTCCACCAGAATAGGCCCAACCCTTGCAACGGATCTTGCCCATATGGATGACAACTTGCTTTGTCCACGGCGACATGATGGCCGAGCTGACTGGCATTTCTTGGATTTGAATACCGTCTGTCAGCCTGAAGTTGTGCTTTCCTACCTGTTGAGGGAAATAGAGATACTCTTGGCTTTGGACTGGCGCTCGTGTGGGGTTCTTGATGGCTTTGATGCGATACAGCCACTTCACGCTTCTGGCTCCGATGTAGCCAAACACAACAATCCGGAGAGGATACCCATGGATTTTGGGTAGGATATCTCCGTTCATTTCCCACGCCAGCATCACCTCGTTCGCTTTGACCTTGGACCATGGAACGCTGACGAGATAGTTCATAGTCTTGTCATCCTTGAAGTAGGTGTCGGCACCATAGAATTCCAGGTGCTTGGCGCCATCAATCAAGCCTCCACAAGCCTTGATTACCTTCTTGAGACTGATGCCGACATATCGAGCGGTGCCAATCGCACCCTCAGCCCAAGGTGCCTGGGGGACCTCGTCGCCTTGACCAGCGTACTTGAGGATCTGCTCAATGCGACGAGTTCCAGAGCACTGGATCGTGATGGTCTTCTCCATGCGCGGAAACTCGGACTCATCCATGAGATCGTCCAAAGTGAAAGAACGAGGATTTGCCACAAGGCCATCCAAAACAAAGCTGTAATCCTCCTTGTTGATGATTGGGATGCCTCCGTGGTTTCTCACAAAATGAAGGGGATTTGGAGTGATCTCCTTGTCAGTAACGAGGCGCTTAGGAGGTTCTCCGTTGTAGGGGAATTGCAGGAGATGAAGCATATCAGGGTGCTTCTCCTCGAGAACAGTAGCCCAAGAGTCCTCAGGGACTTTGGTGAGTTCACCGCCGATGGCATGGTGCCACATCTTCCAGTGTGTGCCGGGAAGAACTGGGTTAGTTCCAGGAATAGGGCCAAGCTGAAACTCCTGGTTAGGCGGAAAGGTCTGAGAAGTCAAGATGTTGTGCGCCGCAGCCTTCTTTGAGGGATAATTTTCCCACTCGACAAATCTTGAACGAATAAATTCGATTAGTATGGAACCACCGTGGACCTTAGCCTACTTGACCTAGTGTGACTTACCCAGTCCAACCCTTTCGCTCAGCAGCGAAGAGAGTGTCGCAGTCGCCGACGGCCTTGATGGCTTGCTCATTCTTGGTAAGTGGACCAAAAGTCTGAAGAGCTAGGACCTTGGTCTTAGGCCCAGTCATGTCAAGGACTGGGAGCACAGCTCCAGACAGCCCCTGCTCGATCTTCCACTCATCCGGACGATTTGAGGTCTTCATGATTGACAGGAAATAACGATTCCAGGTGCCTGGCTAGCGCAATGGGGGATGTCCTCAGGCCACAGGTCTGGACGCCTATATACCCAACGCATATGCCGGCCATGACGAGGTACCGGCCGAGGCTTGATTACTCATTGCCTGCAGCGTGGTTGTGGAGGTGTCATCAATGTTACCGAGCTGCCTACGATCAGCAAAACCCAGCACGAATGCGGTATGATAATCGGCCCAATCATGGCGATGAACTTCGTATAAGTCTTTCTTGCTAGTCTATGCTGGATTAGCGTGAAGCCTCGAACGGTCTCGATCGTGCGCAACAAGCATTCCACCGTTTTTCAGCGCCAGAACTAGGTAGACTCCCCGCCTTCTTGCTTTGTCTTTGCAGTAGGATCCGCCCTCCGTACCGTGAGGTGTGAGACGTGCAATACGCATGAATGACAATTATTGACGACATAAATGCTGAAAGCAATACGGCCCGTCTCCGCGGCAGGCTCGGATCGCAGATAAGGATGACATCAGTGGCAGGCGCAATACCATTGCGGGGTTCGGCCATGACACGGACGATAATCATGGATGACATCCGGTGGCAGACGCAATACCACTGCGAGGTTGTTTGGCCTTGGGTTGAGTTGAGCGGTCCTTGCTCTAGCGGTCTAGTTTGGAGGAGAGATGCATAAATGATAGAAACTGATAAATGCGAGTTGTGTTCCATCCGTGGACCACAAGGAATGCCTGCCCTTGGCCTTTTCAGTCAGTCTCATCAGATAAACCACGTCATTACGTGGATATCATCATGGTCAGCTATTATCTTCAATAGTTGTGTAAGGAGCCATGGCTTACCTATTATAGGCCACTTTGAACGAACCTCTTTGTACGCTTGCCAATGGTAAGGGCCGTACCTTGTCGTCTCGACCGGATATTTGATCTGACCGCCATCGTCTAGGTCAGCCAAGTGATAATCCTGGCTCCGTCCAGCAAATTCGCTATGGCAACGGCAACGGCGGCTTAGTCGTCTTGAGCGATGTGCAGACAGTCGAGGTCCTCGCTCATTTTGCGCGTGAACGCATTCCCGAACGGTATGATATCCCCAGTCCTGATCCATAAGTTTTCCAAGTGAAATTCATCATTGCATTGTAGAAGCGTTCACGCAAAAGCCGCTGGCGCGTTTGGAGAATTTGAGGTTCTTGACGATATCTCAGATTTGACTGACGCAAAGTTTCTTACCGGCGTTGGGAAGAAAACAAAGATTTTGACTCGTATGTCAACTGTCGGCGGCGAAAAAGGATCCAGCGACACAGTCCGCGATGTTCGAGGCTGGGCAACGAAGTTCTATACCGAAGACGGTGTCCAAGACTTTGTCTTCAACGATCTTCCTGTGTTCTTCATTCGGGACCCAATCAAGTTCCCGTCCATGAACCGCAGCCACAAGCGACACCCTCAGACCAATGTGCCAGATAACACCATGTTCTGGGACTTCCACGTAAACAACCCGGAGGGGATTCACGCTTTGATGCACCTGTTCGGACAGCGCGGTATTCCAGCTTCCTTACGAAACATCAATGGCTTCGGCGTCCATACGTACACTTTGAACAAGGCTGTGGGTCTTTTTTGACGCGGTCGACCTTTTACCAGCGCTGACAAAATTTAGGATGGGAGTTATGTCTACGTCAAGTGGCATCTCAAACCTAATGATGGGATCAAAACCATGAATGCAGATACAGCTGTCCGCCTGGCAGGATCGGAGCCAGACTACCACGTCAAAGATCTCTTCAAAGCTATCGAGAAGGGAGATTTCCCGAGCTGGTCGTTGTACGTCCAGGTCATGAAACCCGACGGTGTTAAAACGGCCCCGATTGACATTTTCGACGATACGTACACTTGGCCTTATGAGAAATACCCCTTGCGACTCGTCGGCCGATTAACCCTTAACAAGAATGTTGGTTACTTTTACCGCTCAACATGTTCAGTACAATATACTTACGACTCAAAAACAGCCCAACAACTACTTCCAGGACATAGAACAAGCCTGCTTCTCGCCCTCTAATATGGTTCCGGGCATTGGGCCTTCTGCTGACCCAGGTCGGTGGTTCTCGCATCCTCTTACCCAGGAACATCGTAGCTGATCGAGATATAATCCAGTTCTGCAAGCCAGGATATTTAGCTATCCAGATGCCCATCGCTACCGCGTTGGTCCCAATTACTTCCAGCTCCCGCCCAACAGACCAACGAATCCTGTATACGCACCATACGTACGGGATGGCCCTGGAACCATGAATGGAAACTACGGCAGTGATCCTGATTACGTCTTCTCGGAACTCCGCCCGGTCGCTGAGAGCAAACGGGTCCAGATGCCAACCCATGAGCTCTGGTCTGGACGCGTGACTGCATTCTCAACGTCGGTTACCGACGAGGACTTTGTGCAGGCTCGGACGCTTTGGCACATCATTTGCAAGGAGCCGCATGGGAAGGAGCAACTACTTCATAACATCCTCCCTACACTGGGAGACATCCCTGACAAACTGAAGCAAGAAGTTTTGAGTAAGTCACGCTGATATCAAGCCGCGTTTGTTCCTCGTCGTGCCGGTGTTAATCTTTGCACAGATTATTTCGGACGCGTTGACGAGGACTTGAAAGAAGTTCTTAAGCAAGGACTCGCCAAATGATTGAGCCTTCGTGAGAGGTTGCCCTTTATATTAACAGTTGGTGTTGCCCGCAAACAAATTCTAGGGGAGCTAGTGCTGGAACTAAGTTGTATGCAATCTGAGCGTAATGTGAACGTGACTTTCTCCAAATGCCTCAAACACCTCTTGCTGTCTTAGAAAGCGCCGCCCTGGCATTAATTCTATATATGAGGGGATATTTACAAGCCCGGAATGCTCTTCTTCTGCAAAGGAAGTTGCTGCGGACGTAACAGCCCTTCATGAGGCAGTTATGGTATGATAGTTCATCTGGTCCAAGGATCTGCGGAGCCGCGTTTCAGCACCCCCCAGCCAGCTATCGTCCTTCCACGCGGGCTTCCCGTATATGTGGTTGAGTGCTGCTTGAACAATGTATGTGTAGCTCGGAGCCATGCACAAAACCAAGCATGAGTCTGGGTTATCGTGGACTTCGACAATATCCAAGATCATCTTTGTAGCGGCGTCAAGCGCAGCGTGAGAACACTGGCACCATTCCTCTACGGATTGGTCCCTATCGTTGATAACTGGCAGAGGCTGACTGAGAATATGCCAGTGTAGTGTGAATATGGCCCTATTTTTGGTCAACACAGCTCTCGACTGTGGTACAATGCTGGTACTTCAGCTGATGGACCGACCTGATGGTGATAGCTATCACCTCGCAGAGGATGCCCCTTTTCCCATTACACTGCTGCAATAGGACACCGAGGAACTCTTGAAGAGTTGCATCTAAGCCTTGAAGCTGGATGAGTCTCGATTCAAAGCTTTGAATTTGGAAGACTTTGAGGACTTTGTCCAGAAGCCAAGCCGCTTGAGCAGCGCGACCAAAACCTCCAATGTCGGATGAGCTCAAGCAGGAGACTGGTATGTGTGGTATCGACTCAGGGCCGAGAACGTTATTTTGTTCCAGGATTGTGGGATCAGTCGGGAGCCGGGCATCCCTACTAGGCATGATGGTAACCAGCGGTTGCTCAGGAACAGTGACTTCGCAGATGAATACCCTGTCAAACAGCTCGATTTTATCAGCACCATTCTCTTGGAGGATATTGGGGGATTGAGGACAAGGCAAATGAGACAGTGGAGAGGCATTACCGCTCGCAGATGATGAGTGCCCACCAAGTATTGGCTCCTTCCTCGGCCCCCAGCAGGATATCTGAATCCGTATCCTTATCTGTAGAAGCCCGCTTGCAAAGGTGGAGGTGCACGGCATATCCCATGCGGGCACAGCCAGTTATGGACGCAAAGGCGTCATCAGGTCGGCCATGGGAATACTCGTACAAGGCCAGCAGGAGACCTGCTTGGATCAGGGGGACTGAGGGCGGGAAGCACGCTTGCACCTGAGCAAAGAGCGACTTTGTGGCGAGATGAAGGGACCGTCGATCAACCACAGGGGAATTTGGTGCAGGTCCGGGACATCCGGTACCCCATCCCAGTTTTGGAGATGATGTGATCAGACTGAGGCTAAGAAGAAGGACAGAATAGCCGGCAGATGGAGTTGCTCCAAGCGTGGTGAGGTTACTCTGAAAGCGCCTTCGGGAAATGAAAGGTATATATCGATGAATACCCTGAAAGTAGCGAACACTGATGTCATCCACGAACTGCCCTGTTCGCCGAATTAGGTCAAGGGCCTGAAGATACAGGCTGGCCTCCAAAGCTGCGGGCTCCGAAGGAATCGTATGTGGCGGGGCCAAGGAAAGGACGCGCAATTATTGCTGTCTGGTCGAAACCGTAACCTTGCTCGTGGTTCATACCCACACCTCAAGCCTTTTCTACTGCTGTTACGTCTCGGCTTCCAAATTGATTGCGGTTCACAGTCGTACCTAGAACAGTATCCGCAACAGGGTAGTATCTTGTCACACCTCTTCTTACGGGCCTTGCAGGTCCCGCAGACTTGAGCCGCGTGGGGTGTTTTAGAGCGTCCGCCGTCGGCCGCCATGGTTGAGGACTTGAGGAGAGGTTTATGTGACCGGACAGTCACGTTGACCACATTCATGGAGATTTATACTCACCTCGATTAGACTATCCTAAGAGAGTAACTGTGACCCCGCTTTCATTGATTTGTAAAGCATCTTGACCAATTACCAAGCTTGTTCTGTCGGCCGCTGTCGGGAGTGTCGGCCGCCGCTAAGCTACTTGTGTAATACATATCCAGATCAGGAGGGAATTCAACGCTGACTTACCGAATTCTGCTTCGGTATGATGGGAAGAGCTGACATCCAAGGATCAAAAAGAATAACATCAGATGGACTAAACGACTATATATCATGGGCAAGCCGACCCTGAACAACGGAATCGTGCTTTCTACATTTCCCATCCACTATCACCAGAGCTTCATACGAGTAAAAACTCGGCTCATAGAAATGGCACCTTCAGTTGACTCAAGCAGCCTCTTTCGGGTCGACGGCATCGTGGCCGTCGTTACTGGAGGAGGAACTGGTAAGTTTGACCGATCATCGCGGCAAGTTGTGGACATCATCTTGACTGGTCTTTCTTACTAGGTATCGGTCTCACTATGGCCCGGGCTCTCGCCCTCAATGGCGCCCGGAAGGTCTACATCTTGGGACGCCGCTTGGAATTGCTCAATACGGCAGCCCAGGAGCATTCCAGCCTAGTACCGCTGCAATGCGATGTGACCTCCAAGGAGGATCTCCAAGCCGCCGTCAATCGTATTACCGATGAGGTCGGATACGTTAACCTCGTCGTCGCCAACTCTGGCAGCATCGGTCCTCCAGCACGCTTCAACCCGACCAGTTCGCTTTCAGAGCTGCGTGAGACTCTCTTCACCAACTTCTCTATGGATGCGATGAACGAAGTGCTGAATCTCAACGTGACGGCTGCCTTTTTCACCATGACCGCCTTCCTTGAGTTACTTGACGCAGGTAACAAGAATGCGTTGCAAGGCGGCTTCGGAAAGCCGATTAACGAGGGCAGTGATGTCCCGACCATTCAGAGTCAGGTTATCTTTACAACGAGTGTATCAGCTTTTAGTCGTCATTGGTCGTCATCGCCTCCATACTTGACCAGCAAGGTCGCCATCATGCAGGTGACCAAACATGCCAGCACCCAGCTGGCCAGATTTGGGATTCGCGTGAATGCCATCGCTCCGGGGTGTAAGTTCTGCAAGTCTTCGAGAAGATGGATATTTTGGATAGGGGAAGCTAACGTGTGCTTGTTAAAGTGTATCCCTCAGCTCTAGCCTCCGTGCTAATGGACAATCGCAAGCCGGAAGAAGAGTCAATTGACGACCAGAGGTTCATTCCCGCCCGGAGGTTTGGCAGTGATGAAGAGATGACTGGGGCTATCTTGTATCTTACTAGCCGATCTGGGAGCTACTCCAACGGTTCCATTCTCATCACCGATGGCGGTCGACTGTCGGTCATGCCTGGAACGTATTAGGGTGGTGGTCAGCGTACTGCCGGTGATCTGGGATTGTACGTTTGCGTGTTGGCCTCGCTTGCGTGCGAAACCCTGCTTCCGGACGCCAGACTTAGGCCACACGGGTTCATTTACCAGGGAAAAATCCGTGAAAGGACAATATACACGCAGTGTGAACCTTTTGTGTGATGAGTTTCAGACAATGCTCTAGTTTGCGGTTGTTGAGTCTTTGGGGTTTGACAAGTAAAGAAGATACAGGCAGATTAATGTTTCAGAGCGGTCCGGTGCGCCAGGAAGAATCACGCCTCGCTCTTTCTTGTCATGTCAAGCAGGAATCCCAAATCTCGTGTCATTTGAATGGGAAACTTGGATCCGTAAACCACCATCACCGAAGGATTCCAATATGCTAGACAGTATCGCCATGCTTGGGGAAAAATCAAAATCGATCAGAATTCATACACCAATGCGACAATAAAACATATCCAAGCTGGGACATCAGTAATCAACGTCCGTGTAACATGCATGCTCATCCACTGTGCCATCTGTGGCTGCGCAAGTTCCGGTTCGGATAGAATCTGGTCCATGATTGACAGCACCTGACAACCACAATGTCAGTCTCGCTTACAGCTTCCCGTAGGCCCCAAAGATAACTTGCCTGGTTGCCGAACCCAAAGTGCAAAAATGTGAAGATAAGGCCAGCTAAACTCCATCGAGAGACGGTGCTGGATCTGGCCTGGTCCTGTGCTGTACCTTGAGAGTGGAACCAAAATGCTCTGATGCCGCTGCCGAATGTAAGCGCGCCGAGCGTGGTCACCCCGATGAAACCGGGCTTAAAAAAGTCCTTGAACCAGAGAGCAATGGCGGGCCCGGGATAGCCGGTGTTATGGAACGGGACTGTGGTGATGTAGCCACCGAGAGCCATGCCAACGTTGAGAGAAGTTGACAGGACAGGAAGCAAGGTTTTGGGTATGAACCGCTCTCGGAGAGCTGGTTGGATCGTGCTCGGTGCCATTCTGATTGAAGCGAGACCTGTCGATGTTGGCGATTTGGGGTGTTTGAATCGATGGAGGAAGCCTGGAAATAGGGTCAGCCAGCCAGAGAACAGCCATTGATTACTGTTCGGCGATCGGAATAGCCCTACCCGGATAAGACTGATTGGTTGCTTGGCTTGTGTGAGCGCCCCTGCGGGCTGCAGCGGGGATACGGCTGATAAATACACGAGGGCGTCGTGACTCAGCGACGTCAGCGATGGATGCTTATTGACCTTTCTGTCGCGAACGACTCCATCGAGCGGTCTTGTTACCGGCCCTTCCACTAATACAAGGAATACCCTCTTCTCCCTTCTTCTTTCCCCTACCTGGTAAACCCATGTCAGCCCCACGCCCTAGAGATCTGAGACGGCTGCTAGCCCAGGTGTACCCTTGGGTTAAGGCGCCGTTCATTGTTGGCGCACCGATGCGTGTGCTGTCTGGGCCCAGCCTCGCCGTCGCAGTATCCTCAGCTGGCGGCCTTGGATTCATCGGCCCCACGCTGAAGGCGGAGGATCTGTTTTCCGACCTTGAGAAGGCTGGTGGATTGATACAATCATCCCCTATCGCTTCCGTTACCCGCCGCTCGACTACGGCCCTTCTCCCAATCGGGGTCGGCTTCCAAACATGGAACGGTGATCTAAAGGTCGCCTTATCCGCAGTCCGGGAGCACCGACCTTGTGCCGTGTGGCTGTTCGCTCCCCGTCGCGGCCAGGACGAATTGGACGAGTGGACTACTGGCGTCCACGAGGCATCTCCTGAGACCCAGATCTGGATCCAAGTCGGCACTCTTGGCGAGGCCATTGCCGCCGTCCGCAGCTCAACCCCTCCAGATGTGCTCGTTATCCAGGGTGCCGAAGCAGGTGGCCATGGTAGGGCTAAGGATGGTTTGGGCATCATGGCGCTTCTCCCAGAAATCGCCGACGTCACACGCGATTCCGGAATCCCTCTAATTGCCGCAGGAGGCATCGCCGACGGCCGTGGTGTTTCTGCGGCCCTTGGACTGGGAGCTGCGGGTGTCGCAATGGGGACACGCATGCTCGCTGCCACCGAGACACGTATCAGCAAGGGATACCAGAATGAGATTATTCGCGCAACCGACGGCGCCACGTCAACAGTTCGCACACAGCTATACAACCACTTACGAGGCACGTTTGGGTGGCCTGAGCAATTTTCACCCCGTGGACTGATTAACAGAAGCTGGGTCGATCACCAAGATGGGATCCCATTCGATGAGCTGAAGCGACTTCACGATGAGGCAGTAAAGTCCGGCGATGCCGGATGGGGTCCAGAGGGGAGGTTAGCGACGTACGCCGGCGCTGCAGTAGGGCTGGTGCACAGTGTAGATAATGCTGGTGTGATTATTGAAAGTGTGAGAGGCGAGGCGAAGGATATTATTTTGTCCCTCGCCGATAATCTCTAAAAGTACCCAGTTTATATCTACAAAATTGGATGATAACAGCGTGACTTATTTGAGAAGTTGTTTCACGCACGACACTGATACAGACACCTAGCTTTTACCATCAGTGGCAAGCCCAAGCTCCAGCCCAGGGTTCGCAGCAGAGAAACCCTTGGAATGCCCTGAATGCGCACAATGCTTCCCCCACCGCGATCTGCTACTGCATCATAAGCAGAAGTTACGGAGGGGGGCTATGCAGTCGGATGGAGCGTAACAGGTGGATATAAGAGCCCATGATAATAGCAGACAGCGTAGAATATTATGTGGTGAATTTTCATATATGCCCACGCATACATTCAGAAGAGAACGCTCAAGACTAGACTCACAGTAGCCCTGTTGAAGCCCTCGATGCTACCAGAGCGGCCGCATTTGCAATTTCCTTACAACGTTAGCACAGCTTTAACAACGCGGACTTGCTACGGTCCACGCACCCGCAGTTGTGCCATCAGACGTTTCCACAGTTAAATTCTGTGGCGAATACCGCTACAAGAGAGCTGACCGGGCCTAACAGCAGAGTATTGGCGTTGGCCATTTTGACAATGGCTTGCTGGTCTTGACTGACTTTGTACGTAAGGACTGGGTTGAGGGATTCTGAAGACATGGGTTGGTGATCAATCAGTCGGTGTGGAAAACCAGTACGCTTTCAACATCTCCGTAGCTCTGTTGTCTCTACGCACGGCGATTTCTAGGGGGAAGAAGTTCCATATCCTCTTCCTCACTCCATTCTGAAGAGTGCGGTATCATCCGAACAAATTCACAGATGTCATCCGGCTTGGGAAGCGCAAAAGTGTAACCTGGTCTACTATTAAGACGATTGGAACTTGCAAAGGGACTTCAAACAACTATTCTAGAACCGAAGGCCATTGTACCTGTGTTCGGACTACACTTTATGGTAGCCCATGCGAGAAGCCAATCATAAGCTCTATCTCTTAAATCCGTATGTTCTGAACGGCTTGGTAGGCGCAAGAGTGGAACCTGACCTCCTAGTCTAGTCAGTACGGTTAGAACTTTAACAAGGACTTTAGGCAAACTTCCTGGAGTCAAAGGTAATTAATTATGAATAGGCTGATGTGACGTGGGGCATATGTCCCAAAGCAAGATCCACATCATTTGAATGCCGGATTTTCAGAACAAGGTTTCATTGTAGGTCACAAAGTCGACGAGTGAGTAGGTAGAAGGGCGTTTCCCAGGACGAGGAACGACAGTACGAGGCGCATGGGACTAGCGGTAACGGCAGCAACCCAAATCTAGATGCTAAAGCGAGTTGATGATTGAAAGATGAAAAGGGGTTACCTTGCAAGAATTTCCGCGCGTCCTTATAGCATGCGCTCTTGATAGAATCGGGATACAAGATGCGAGCTTATTTACCCGGCAATCTACAGCTAAGACTACGCCTCTGGAGGTTTGAGGCGGTGCTCATTCAGAAGCAAGATCTGCAGGGACTTTTTCTGCCCTAAAACTAATTAAAGTCTGACAGACGTTGTTTGATATGAGAGTAGTGCTAGCTGATACACTGATTGGGCAATTTAGTTTTTTTTCTCCCGGTTCCTAAGTCTTGTCGGCTTGTTGGTGTCATCAAATGCTTCGTGCATTTCCGCGGAAGCACCTATATGAACTTGGCCGAAGAAAGCAACCGTGATTCCATACTCGACTCCACTCTCTTACACACAAGCTGAATCGTTGCCAGGCTCCCTCCTTTGTATTAGCAGAACTAGGGTTGAGATATGGCTAGGAGCTGTGGAAGAGACATCAGTGCCCTGGGTTTAGGAGTTAGAGTACCGAGCTGTCTAGAGATAATGGGATAGGGAATCTCTCTGCACTACAGGCAGCTTCTAGGCGAAAGCTTAAGTCTCATCGATCCGTCAAACATGTGATCTCGGCATCATTTCATGGGGCGCCTAAGTTGTTCAAGTCGGATCGTCGAAATCTATTGACTAAGCCGGCAACTTTCATTAAATCTTTGACCTTTCCAGAATGTCCGCATTAAGACGATTTAAAATGTAGGCAGCTGTCATTACCCACATGTGAGACATGCACAACCCAGAGAAAGTCAAGGAAGCATAGCCACGCCGGAAAAGACTGCGTGACGTAAGCTCACTGATCAGGAGCTGTATATAAAACTCGACGAGAGGTCGATGTTGTAGAAAGTAAGCGGCAACGATCATTCACAATGTTCATTACATCATTTTTGGTAGCATTCGCCGCCGCAATGGCTGTGACTGCCGCGTCTCCTCTCGCTACTTCGCGAGACACTGTCCCGCTGCCGGCGAATACGCCCAACTTCAACGAATCAGCCCGTCTTGAACCTCTCCGCTACGTCAATACCACACGACTTCAAATCGCGTATTACGAGGACGGTCCAGCCGATGGTCAAGTTGTACTGTTGCTCCATGGCTGGCCCTACGATATCCACAGCTACGCTGTTGTTGCCCCAGCTCTTTCAAGAAAAGGATTCCGCGTTATTGTTCCTTACCTCCGAGGTAACGGCCCGACCACTTTCCTTCATGCCGACACCTTCAGGTCTGGAGAACAAGCTGCCCTTGGCTATGATATTATCGAGCTTCTTGACGCGCTAGATATCCCGAAGGCTATCTTCGCTGGGTACGACTGGGGCGGTCGTGGCGCCTGTGTTGCGGCAGCGTTGTGGCCAGACCGTTGCGAAGGGCTTGTGTCCGTCAACAGCTACCTCATCCAAGATCTGTCAAAGGCTTGGGTCCCCCTTGCTTCTCCGATTGAGGCGGGATTTTGGTACTTCTACTACTTCCTTACACCACGCGGAGGGGCGGCATTAGCAGAGCATCCTAAGGACATTGCACGAGTCGTCTGGAGCAAGAATTCGCCTGAGTGGAACTACACGGAGGCCGATCTCGACCGCGCCGCTGAGACATTTGTCAACCCCGATTATGTCAGTGTGGTCACCCACGTATACAAACATCGGCTTCTATATGCTCCTGGAGACCCAGACTACGCAGATATCGAGAGGCTTTTGTTGAAACAACCGACTATTCGCGCGCCTACAGTCACTTTGGACGGTCTGGCGGATGGCAATTTCCCCCCTACAAACGGATCTTCATCGCAGGCCTATTTCACTGGAAAAAGAGTCCATCATCAAATACCTGGTGCTGGGCACAATCTCCCTCAGGAAAAGCCGTCGGCATTTATTTCTGCGGTCATGGAGGTCGCAAGTTTCACATAGATCTAAGTGACCTTAGCTGCTCTATCACCAAGGAGCAAACAGGAGCTGAAGATCAACATTTTTACGGGCTTCAGGAGGCCAGATTCTTATAAAACGATTTCACTGTCAGATTTGGAGCAATGCCCCGTTAAAAAAAAGCATGAAGCCACATACTGTGAGGTCTTGAAACTGAGGTCGCCTTAATCTCCTCTTTTAATGTCCAGCATCAACAGCGAACGATGAGATATTTGCAGCTCCTGTTCCAACAAGAGATCCGTCATGATTGTTAATCACCACAATCCAAACAAAGCCTGCCTTCAGTGTACCATCGCAAAGTTGGAATCCTAGAACGGGACCTTCTGCTTCAACGGATCATCAGTAGAACGATCAGCCTTGACGTTTTCCTGGCTCTCCGTAGGATTCAGCCTGTGAAGAGGATCAACGGGCGACCGATCGGCAGCCACATCCTCCTCCGACTCTGTGGGTTGCGGCTTGTGCTTCTGCATGGGGGACATGGTTTCTGTCGGCTTCTTAAAGGGCTTTGGCTGTTCCGAGGACGATTTTGCCACGAATGCCCGACCAGGAGTCGTCTGGAACTGGAGGGGACTGAGGGGAGGCACGTTCCTTCTAGACATGCCAATGAAAGGTTTCGTGGAGCGAGCTTTTGAGAACACTGTGCGGAACATCTTATTTGGTTGGAATTCAAGCAGAATTTTGATAAATTGGAATCAAGAAAATTATTGTGGTGCTTTTTTGAAGACAGTTAGAAGAGTTACATTAGAAGGGACATCGGATTTCTTCTTGCTTAGAAATAGAGCGGTTGAAGAGAAGGGGTTCCAGATGATGTCACAATTCGCTAATGCAACCGCTGCGGAAGAGGGGTCAGAACCACCCATTTAGGTTAGGTAGCCACTCACACAAAACATGACGTGAGCAAGCCCGCTTAAGTCATATTAGAATCATCATGAAATCACGAACCTTGGCTATATCTCCGAAGAAATTGAATATTCTCATGAAAATTCATGACTACGCAGAGTTCAACGACAAATCTAATTCACGTGACATGTCCATGCAGGATCCAACGACAATTGCTCTCCTCCGTACGTAAATTTCGAGGCAACATCTACCGCCTCAACAAGTCCTGGCTTATCACGCAAGAGTAACGTAAAGGCCTGTCTTGAAACCAGGTACAAGTCGGGACAGATGAGTATCTGTCCTGCGGTGCAGCCAGGAGCTAAGGTGATGCGTCGCTGT
Source organism: Neonectria neomacrospora (assembly GCA_013756995.1). Taxonomy (NCBI): domain Eukaryota; kingdom Fungi; phylum Ascomycota; class Sordariomycetes; order Hypocreales; family Nectriaceae; genus Neonectria; species Neonectria neomacrospora. The sequence goes on from JABSTB010000160.1 coordinate 71,077, forward strand.
TATTTGAGGAGAGGGAAGCGATAGAGATGCTGATTTCACCATCGCGACTCCTCCTCGGCACGGAGATTCTTGAATCATTTTAATCCCGTTGTTCATACTGCTTCTGGCTGGAAATTCCGAATTGCCGAGTCCAGGGGGTGATGTCCTAAATCCAATCAGTTGCATTCTTTGGGTCGTTACCCCAGCACGTTGCGTGTCCAACTCACCACACCCCCACTAGGCACACCTGTAGTGATCCGAATTCGCGACACCAACCAGGATCTATCCAAAGATGTGGTGGGGACAGGAACCAGACAAACCTCCTGCAGGGACAGCACCTGTGCAGCATTCGCCACTCAAAATGAAAGATGCGCCGAAATGTCCCGCGGTGTTTGATCCCTATAGGCTACCGGAACAGGAGAAGCTGCCCCAAGGTCTGTAGAAGAAAGTGGACGAGGCAGACAAGGAGGGGAGCTCCAGTGTTGGAGGACACAGCAGCAGCGGTAAAGCCGGGCAAGATAGCGTCACTCGAGGATTACTGCACCGTCACGTTGCAGCGCACGCTATTCCAGGGCATCGCAGACATAGCAATCATATTTCAGAGGGCTCTTTTACTCCAGGAACTGGGTAAGCCATTGGTTGTGGGGGTTCGTCCAATCCCGCAGCCTGGTGAGAACCAGTTACTGGTGAAGATTCTTGTTGCTAGACGCAAGTTTGAGAGCAATCCCACTAAGACGGACAAGGGGACCATGGCTAACCGACGTTCAGAAAATCCTCATGACCGGAGAACACGCGATCTTGGAATTTTTGTCACGAGCATGCCTTATGTCCTCGCTAGGGATCTGGTCAGCATTCTACCAAGTTCATCATTGGTAAGAAGTTGTTTTGTCACCACACCTTTGCCCAAGAGGGTTTCGACAATGACTTCAATGGGGCGAAACAATATGCTCTTGTCCATGTAAAGTTTGTAGGTCAGGCGGCCGGGAGTGGCCTGAGCGGACTAGGAATATATAAGACAACATTCTAGAACAATAAGTTCTTAAAGAAACCCACGTATGTCATTCATTCTAATATTATACTCAATACCCTCCAAGCTTGGGTCAACGGTCACCTCGTCGACCCGGTTGATCCTGCGGACCCGAGGGTCGATGTTACTGATTTTGTCACCTCTGGAGTTAATCATCTACGAATCGAAGCTTCCGGGACTCTCTTCAACGCTGACCTATTAACATTCTGCACATCATATCTCTTACCATTAGACTCACGCAAACACAAACCGTAACATGACACTTGGATCTTCTGGGAACCGAAATTGAGTGGACTTCCACTGCCTAAAGAATGCCCTCCCAAAGTTCGAGTTCCCTGTTGAGAGGGCCGTCTACCGCTGTTGAGTCAACGTCGAAGTGCATGGTTGTCCTGCGGCTGGCGTCATACTTTGGCCAGGCAGGATCTCCCGTTGTAGCAAAGGCCACCCAGGCCCGATGCATCACGTCGGCGAGGGCTTGCGGCGGACTTGGGCCAAGAAGCGGCTTCGTTCCCAGGCCGAGCGTGTCGAAAACGAAGGCAATCTCGACCGAATGCGCCGCCCCGAGGCGACGGCCCATCTGCGGCGAGGGCCATGCGAACTCATACATGTAAGTGGTAGCTTGAGCGGCCTTAGCGTGTGCGTCGGCAAAGCGAACAGCGGGAATGCGCCAGTACCAGTCGGTCTGAATGGCCGAGAGCAGTTCTCCGGCGCTGGCTCCCGGGTGCAGCTCACGATAGGTGTCGATGCCCTCAGGCGGAAGGCCGTATGCTCCAGCCATGGCTGAGAGGGCTCCTTCAGTGATGCGGTCAATGGAACCGTCGGGAACGAAGAACAGCCGTGTCTCCTGCGTGTTAGATCCAACCACCAGGGGAATGTCGGCTGCAGCTCCCGCAGCCAAAGCATCGACAGGGTGCATTGGGAGAATGTCACCATCGACTGTTGGTGCCCATGGAAGAAAGCTCAGCGAGACCTCGCCCCAGAAGGCCGGATCGGGTTGCGCCTGAAGACCTTCTCGCAGCTTGGCCTGGGCCTCAAGGATCCGTTCAGACGATGTCGCAGCGACCGCTCCCCACTTAGGCTCGATGTCGAGAATCTCCGTCATCCGCCGCCCGATCCGCTCCGCTGTTGCAGCCGAGTTCACCTTGGGGCTGTTCCCACTTTGCACGATAGCGCGGTGGAAGAGCCCCTTGGCCCGCGGAACAGCTAGTAGTGTGGCAACGCTCATGCCGCCAGCCGACTCGCCGAAGATGGTGACGTTGCCGGGGTCGCCGCCGAATTCTGCTATGTTGTTCTGCACCCATTGAAGCGCGGCAACCTGGTCCAGGAGCCCGAGGTTGGGGATGCCATTGTCGAGATATAGAAAACCTTGGGCGCCCACGCGGTAACTGATAGTGACACACACGACGCCGTCGCGGGCGAACCTACTGCCGTCATAGAAGGCTCCGCCGCTCGTGCCGTGGAACTCGAACATACCACCGGGGATCCAGACCATGACCGGTCGTCCAGCCGCTCCGAGGTCAGGTGTCCAGACGTTGAGCGTCAGGCAGTCCTCGCCCGGGCCGACCAGCTCCGCGAGAGCATCGGCGATGCCTGAAGGATAGGGACCCTGAGGTGGCTTTGGCCCAAATGTCAGTGCATCGCGCACATCTGTCCAAGGCTTGGGCGGTTGAGGAGGACGGAGATGATTGGGCCCGGATGGCGGCGCCGCAAAAGGTACGCCCTTGAACACATGAAAATCGTCAGTTGTTTTGCCCCGTACGGCTCCTGACTGTGTTCTGGCGACTGGATCCAACGTCTGGTTTTCGATGTCACCTTGCGTTGTCGTTTGTTTGGACATGGTTATTGGTCATTGGTTTTCCTGGGAATAGCTCTTGGTGCAAAGAGAAGTTGAATGTTGGCGTGGCTCTGAGATGAGTTGTTGGTGGCCTCAAGGAGGCGCGGAAAACAGTAGGTCACCGCTGTCTCGAGTCCTTTGCGAATGTTAGAGGTCGGTCAGCGAGAGGAGAAAAGGCCAGTGTAAATGAATTAATATATAACCACCTGTGGGTGTCGTGTTCATGATCACATGTTGCCGAGGTGCGCAACCTCATGATGCCTCGTATGACTTTGCAATAATGGGGAGACCCCATTACGTCGGCAGAATCGCCCTAACTACCAGTTGGTGTCGAATACCATTAACCTTCTAGGTTTTTAATTAAGAAGCAAAATAAAATATATAATTTGTCACGGGAAAACCAGGTTCAAAAGCCGTTCGCGTAGATAGATATAGCACACGCTGCTCTATAAAAAGCTCATTACTGTGCATTGAAACCATCATCTACATTGGGGATTGTCCCAGTTGTAAAGTCGTTGTTGAGGAGGAAGCTACTACCCTTGGCAATATCAATCGGAGCACACGTCTGCTTCGTTAGAAACATTTGAGAAATGCTATCCTCGGAGTGAGAACCGGCATCAACAGCATATTGGAAGATATCAGTCCTGATAGCTCCAGGGGCGATGGCATTGATCCTTACACCATCAGCTCCATAATCCACAGCAGCGCTTTTGGTCAGCCCGACAGCCTGTTAAAACTAGATAGGAACCGTGCAACTATTCGTATGGAGGGTGTGCTTACCGTATGTTTGTTGCCGCGTAGGTCGCAAATGCTCGAATCCCGTTCAAGCCTGCCATTGAAGAAATATCTCCCGGACTTCTGAGCAAGCATATGAGCTAGACACCAAATCATTAGACGATGATATTTTCAGATCAAACGCATTCACACACTTGATACTTCATGCACCAGAAGACGCCAAGCAATTTGACGACTCTCGTCATAGCCCGTCAAACCCGAGAGAGCCCATCGAGGGCTTGCCGGTATGTCGTGGGTTTGCCTGTGAGAGGTGCGGGCATCTCCGCAACTAAATTCTTGGCTTGTGAGCTCGCCGTTAAGGGTCACGGGTTTGGGGTAGGTTTTTGAAGCCGTGATTGATTCAAAACCAGAACGGTAGAGTGAGTATTCTGGGGAAGAATTATAATTCCAGCCTAGTTGAAGTCAAGTTACCTTAAGCAGTTAACTTCAAAGTCCACTAGTCTAGCACCCTCAAACTAATCAGCCTTCAGTAATGCACCCACTCCTAAGCATTAACGGTTTTCGCATCTATGCAGCTCTGCCACATGTCGAGTATTAGCCGGCATGGCAGCAATACCTGCAACAAATACGCGGTTATAAAACACGACTAGTAAGTATTTGCGCGAAGTGAGCCATCAAGTCGGTAATCGTTGAACTAACAAACGGTTAGCTTCTTCAACAGTTCAGCGCAGCTTTAAGTGAATAAAACTTACTTCGATGCTTCGGTCTAGGTCCCAGATGGTCACTGCCCTCGTGAACAACATGAAAGACACGTTTTCATCGAGATATAAACTCTTGTAGTCAAGAGCTGTCTGCGTAGCTCTTACTTTGGCGACTGCGGCATCACTGTCGTGAAGCCACAGCTTTATGACCGAGCTGATTGTTGGCAATCCCTCTCCACCGAAGTAGGGCCTGATATCCACCCCTGGAACTGGGACGTGGATGCTGGCACGATAGACTACATCGCCGGGCAACTGAGTGAGCAGCGCGTCTGTGACGCCTCCCCCAAATGTGTCATTTGAGATCGACTCTGATGTTGCAGAGGTCCAGAAAAAAGCCACTAAAGGCCCTTTAACAGATTCGGACTCCTTGACCGCTGGGGTTGAAGCGGATCCCCGGACAAAGGTTTCAATTCCAAAGATAGAAAATACAGAAGCCATGTCGTTGAAGTTGACACCATCTGGACCAATTACGGTGTCAGTGTAGTTGGATTGTGCTGTGAATGTCGTCGGGGAGCTGCTCCAAAGCTCAGCCACATCATCACGCCCAACATATGCTGCGTTGGGGACGCTATTGTTGGCGCCAAAAACGGAGTCGAAAACGTAGTTAAGGGCATACGCTGCTGCAAAAGCGTCATCCCTTGGGGCGTTCCAGCTCTTCAGCCCGTGAACTAGCGTGTGATAGTATAGGAACTCCTTGTGCGTCAAACCTGACCGACGCCGAACCGCTGCGAGCTGTTTTGGCAATGATTGATTGAATTGTGCTAAGGCTCCATGAAGAGCGAGGCTGAGGCTGAGAAGCAAATGAGTAAGATGGTTAAAGAGCATGATGAAAATTGTCCTGGTTGCTAATGGTCTAGTAACCCAGACTATTTCTAGAGACGCTCTCTACTTAAAGCCACCATGAGAGTCTTCTATATTCAGGGGCATGCTTCACGAACCATGCTAACGCCCGTTAACTTGTCTTCACTCTTTCACCTGATCCTCTCGGAAGGGCCGAACCCGGCGGGGGCGGGGCCGGGGTTCTGGTTCTCTTCGAAAAGCGAAAAGGTCAAGTCATGATGATGGTGCTCAGTCAACGCCACGGTTGCACTGCTCCAACAGGCGGAGCTGTGCAGGGTTCACTATGTAGTATATAAGGTCCAAGATGTTCTAGCGCAAACCTTGTTTGTTCGTATGAGCTCGGTTACACTAATTGAGTTCAAGTCCTGAAGCTGAAATAAGCTGATTTCTTTTCGAGAGCCCCTGTTTTAATCATTGCTCGGCCCTCCATCCCCCACTCTCCGGGTTGCGGGGCGGAGGAGCCCACACATGATCAAAGATATCCTTAGGTAAGCGGCACTTTCCGGCTGCAAAAGGCCTTTATGCAGACTGGAGCCGGAGCCGGAGCCAGCCGCCACAGCTGGGGATAAGATCTCCTTTTAGGTGTGGATATGGGGGTTAGGTTTAGGTCGCAGACCACTGTGGGTGGGGTACACCTTTTGAGAAAACAACATTAAAGAGCATACCAGGATTTTAAAAGAACTATTTTAAGGCCATGAGATGTTTCCCGAGTATCCTATCTATTTTATAGAATTTGGTATGGAATTATGAAGTAAACGAAGAGGAAAGGCAGACCCACTGCGGCTGCTGGTGCTCAGGACAGTACCGAGGGCTGCATCATAGATGGGGCCCGGCTGTCGCATACGCCCGCACGGCAGCTCTGGTCATGTCCTCTTGGTAAGACTACAGAGGATAATCATCTTGCCTGAAAAGATTGCCCGGAAGTCACGAAAGCCACCGCTCTGCCCTTCTTTCAGGACAATAAAATTACGGGGTCTTTCTTCGTTGCTCCGTGGCCGTTAGGAGAGCAACCAAGTTCACATTCCTTCAAGGCTTCACCACTATTCAAGAGAGCTTGGGTAATGCAAGAGTGGGCACGCTCCCGGCGCAATCTAATATTTTTTGCAAAACTCCATTGTGTGGTCGTGTCGAACATTGTACATGGATTCAGGAGGTGACATGTTGAAGTTGAAAATGCCAACCCTTAACAACGAAGAGGAGTTGATCAGGGAGTATACCAAAATGCACTTAAAATTCGCGTCAGACCGATTGGTTGCCAAACAAGGAATTGCAAATTTGCTTCAGGGACAAAGAACAGACGATTAATTTGGCGGAACGTGAACAGCCAGCTTACCGGAGTCCCTTTTGTGGAAGGTTTCTGGATACTCTTCAAGAAATGTCCGATCGACCGTCGGGCACTTGGAAAATCCGACGAGTTGAGACATTCGCCGTTGAATGTCCGACGGCCATTTGGGTCGGAGGACGATAAACCCCACTCCCGTTCCGTCGGGATGAAGATGCACCATTCCCAATTTCCTTGCCCTACCCTATACCATTTGGGAGCTTCTACCCCCCTCCGCAGTGAGGAACTAAGCGGCTGCACATCCCGTACAATGCGACTAAGATGCATACATATATTATAGACCCTCATATTTTCCTTCCAAAGTCAAGATCCAAGTTCTAGTTCTAGCCACAAGTTGCCTTGTAATTTCTTAAACATGATTTCTGCCTCGACTTCCAACCCTCCATTAATTAGACCTTCGACGTTGTATCTTCGTCACTCCCCTCCTTCCTAGGCTGCGACTGCTCGCCATCACCGAGGACCTGACATTCAGTGCTAGCACCAGAAAGTCGGTCGTTGCAGGTAGTAGATTTTTCGCTGGCAGAGTAGTGACCTGGACCGTTGCTGCCGTCGGGTATGTGAAACCGACGATCTATCCGAAATAGTATGTACGTGTAAACAACAACGATCTCGATACCATAGGTAAACACATAGAAGCACGCCTTATGGTGATACCAGGCCGGGTCCGTTGAGAGGCGTGGGCCCATCAGAGCGATGCCAGCCCGGAAGCCAGCGCCGAGGGACAGCAACACCGCTGTGAAGACGATCAAACGCACCTTTGTGCGCATACGCCCCTGACCGAACTTTTCAACGTGACCCTTGGGCGGAAGAAGAACACAGAGGGCGGTGATGGGTAAGGGCAAGAAGGCTATGACAGCGAGGTATGTAACACCGGTTCGTTGAACATCGCGCACCTTGGAGAGCTTGGCGAGATCGCGGGTGAAGAAGCCGTACACGAGTGCGACGATGACCATGGCGATATCAGCAGTGATACTGGCGTAGAGTACCTTGAACACTACCGTCATTGGTGTGCTCCATCCAATGTGGGGGTGGTAGGCGCGGAAGAGGCGTTGAGTAAGAATGAGGTTGATGACAAAGAGCATCACAACACCAGCGCTGACAAAGACCTGGGTGGCGATGATGATTTTGGCGTTGTCAAGGCGCGAGGCCCAAGCTATTCGTAGCACATTGGCAATAATGCGGGCCATGCAGAAGATGAAGAGTAAAAAAGAAACAAAAAAGTGGTGGGATCGGCAGACGTTACGCAAGTAAATGGTTATGTTGAGGCCAGCAGCGGCGACGAAGAAGACCAATATGACGGCGCCGATGGGGTCATCGACCGAGGTGCTAGGGTACTGGCCAAGAATAGCGAACAAGGGATGATATGGAGGTCCCTGATGCGGGTTAGTTGATAGAGTTGTGCTATATAGGCAAGGTGTGTACATACCGACGTAAGCATGCTGGAGGGAATGGAGCTGCTGTTTAACCCTTGGGTTGATTGGGACGACATGGTGACGGTAAACTCGTAAATTTGCTTTTGCTCGTCGTGTATTCCAGTCGCTGATTGTCAGCTCATATGTAGTATCAACTATTTATTGACATGTCGACTCTGATGCTTTAGTGATGGCTACCCGGTGACGAAGAAAAGAGCAGCTGCAGGCGATTAATTGTTGGTTGGATTGCGGTGAAGCTGACCTTTACGAGGCCTGCCAACACAGCGGTGCGGGCTAATATAGCTTTCCATTTCATCAGACCCCGATTCCGTTGGGATTTCCTGTCTCCGCATAAAACGGCATTGACATCAGCCCATCTGCGTAGACTCGGATGTCGGAGCCTGACATCGGTGCGGGCTGGCCGGGATGTCGCCGACAAATTGCCAGGGTGCCTTATTTACAGCCGAGCCGAGGTTCTGATACGAGTTTTCGTATTACCATGTGACTTTTCTTGAGCGTATTAATCGCATCAACGCGATGTCGTCATGATACCCAACTCAGACTTCAAGCTTTTGAATAACTAATAATGTCTAAACCTAGCCAGACATTGTTCTAGACTTCTAGGTGTTGCATGTTTATCGTCAACTAGTACGTTGACGCGGCTGATGATGGATAACATTTTAGTTGTAGGTAGTCAACTGTATTCTTGTAGCGAATAGATCGATTGAAGAACATTGGCTTAAATGAACTTATCCTTTATAGTTGTCATATTTACGGCCGGCTTCTTCGACGAGTTGCTTTGCTGTTGTAGACAGCTCAAAACGCTCAAAGCCCCGAGTCCGATGTCGCGCGGGCTTGCAAAGTTGTATACCCTGTATATTCTTAACCGATATTAATTCTTCATGTTCAGCAATGTCGTCAGTATCTGATCACCGAGGGTGCGCTGCGTATTAATTTCCGAAATAAGACGCGTCAGAAGAATTAAGTCTATCGGAAGGATACATCAAGAGCACCCAGGCCAACCATCACTCCTTCTCTGATCGCTACCCTTCACCATGGCAAAGCAAACCAAGTCCAATCAATGCCCCTTCCGCCTCTCTCCAAGATCGAAGCTTTAAACAGGCCACAGCCTACCCCACGACCATGGTACTCATCCGTCCAACGAACTCTACTACTCAATCCGCCACCATATTGGCATCTACCGTTATGTCGTTCTGACATGCTGCTACTTGCTCTCTGACTCCACCACTGAGCCAACCACCAACGACATCTACGCTGCCCTCGCCTGGGTCATTTAGGCTGAGCACATCTTCTGGGTTCCGCTTACAACGGCGTTAAAGCTACAATTCGATCATTTACACCGGCCGAGGAATCTGGGCCTTTGAGACTGGATTAGGAAAGCTTCGCGCCACAACAACACCAACAACAAAACAATTTTCTTAGGTGATGCTCTTCATCTTGAAGCTCTTCACCTTTAGGGAGGTGTTTATCGAGCATGCCGACTATCTCCGCAAAATAGCAGACAGTAACCGATTCGACCAGCTCTCTGCCCAGAGCGCGGACTTCTTCCGGCAGATTGACTGTAGATTTGGTTTCTTGCACTATCTAAATAGTATTCTCCAAGTTTTCTAGGCAAATTACAGCTCGCAGGAGGAACTCTAGCAGATCTAGTCTCAATTTCAAGTTGAGTTGTCGAGTCTCCAGTAAGTGAGGGAATAGGGGATAGTCCATGAAGGGCCAAATATGATGTTCTCTAGAACTACTGAGTCTGAGGCGTCTGCATGGAAGAGACTGGGATCTTGTTAGGCTTTGAATTTTAATTATGTAGCTACTACGATCTGAGCAACAAGTCCAAGGAAGTTGACGTAGCCATTAATGGACAGTGTATCCTGCCGTTTTGCTTCAGTTAGATAGCCGGTGAACGCAGGGGCATTGTACCAGTGAGGAAACACGTCGGAGTCGCCAATGCAGGGAAACCTCGGAAGGAAATCGGAGTCACCGATAAGCGTGTAGGTCCGGACTTGTGATCTGAGACAGTTTGCTGATATGCCGATCGAGCCTGTCGAGAACTTCTACAAGGGTAGGTCTATGCGATGGGTTGTTCTTGACGCGTGGTGCTACTTTAAGAAGCCCCTTAGTGCTGTTCTAGAAGAAAATCGGCTTGGTATTGGTGGTATTCCGCAGCACTTCGTCTTTCAACATCCATAGAAATGGATCAAATTATTGTCGGTCTAAGAGGTGATGCTTGCCTAGTGTCTTGGACCCAGTCGTTTACCGTAAATAAAGGGCGATCATCTTCAAATTACCGAGGCTCTCTGAATATCCATCTGAACGTTTCGGCGTACCTTGGAGGAATAACTGCCTCGTGGTAGCCCAGCGACCCAAAGAAAAGATCCTGGGCGATCCTCCTGGTCAATCCGGTCCAAGGTGGTAGTCATTTTGGCCTGCTCCTGCGCAAATTCGCGCAAGTCGATACCATTCGTCTTTGCTTCATCCTAAAATACTAGGCTTAGCTGCGTACAACTTGTTTCCAAAGACGCATAATTCAACGTACAATAGCAGACACAGCACAGCCATCATCGTCTGCTGCCGGATTTAGCTCGAGAACTCCGCCAAGTTGTCTATCTGCCCCTCCACTTTCTAGCGAGGCGGGAGTAGTAGGATCCGTCCGGTCGGCCCAGCCATCCTTGAGCTTGGATTTTGCATCCTCGACAAGTTGCGATAGATCGTGCGCCACGGCCGTGAGTTCGATATTCTCCAACGACTGGCCTGACAAAGATATGTAGGCGTCGCGTGCGCCCTTGAGGAGGTGATAGCCCAAATCGGCAAACTGCACCCCTTTCCCGTATGTCAATGACGCGGCGGCAGATTGGGAGTTTCGGCGGAAGGCGCGGAATACGGAGCTCAAGAAAGCGGCGAGAAAGTTTTTCTTGCCACTTTAAAATCCTGATAGATTTCATAAAAAAGGTCCGGTAGGCCTAACACCGCTGACGGTTTCTACAACACTTATCTAATTCTAGGAGCCATTGAGACTAAAGTGAACGATTTAGTCCAGCCCGATAATACATCCTTTTCATAAGCACATTTAACTAATCATATAGACCATCACAGGGATATTGATTTTGCCCGTTCAGCGTCGCCCGAGATTGATGATGACACGTTCGGTTGACAAACACGTCTGACCGTTGTGCATGGAGCCACCATGCACGCATCCAGTCGCAGCGATGTGGGAATATACTGGCGGATCTGATGAATTCAATCTCTCTCTACTCTACACATCATTCCCACCGTTCTATCTTACGACTTTGCGCAAAACCCGAGCCAGATGTCCCTTGCATACTCTCTGGCCTGTATCCGTATCTGGGTTGCCGAAAGGGACATGTGAAAGCGGACGACAATCAAGCCCCAATTACTCTCAAGCTCACGAACATGCTCTCAAGTAAGAGGTTTAGATTCTACTAGAAAATCAGTTAATGTGAAACTTTGATATCAAAGGGCACCAGATGTCTGGTATCCAGGTGCTCAGGGGACAACATGCCTGAGTGATAGTCCTGGGCAGCACAAGCGAGACAGCCGAAGCCCATCTCAGTAGCGCCCTTGCCGACATCGACAGGGATTGCAAGTACGGCTCAGTTACTTCATAGGCAAACAGGACATCAAGACCCTGGTCTTTTGCGGAGGATTGGCCACACTAGCTGCATGTCAGCATCCGTCGAGTCCACAAACAGTCGACCGATAGGTTAGTTAGACTTACGTCTTCGCAGTTGACCCAATGGGAAGTACTAGCCGGCTTTCTCACGTCATGTTGGAAACACATTGTCAGCGCTTTTGTCTCCGCCGTAATCGATAAGTTTTAAATCCAATTAGAGTTCCGCGCAACGTTACTTGGATAATAATGACGTAGCTTTTAGGAACGTCTCAAGTCATTGAGGCCTTATACCTCCATCTCTGCCCATCGACTCCAGCTTGACCATATCCCTTTCTAATTACTTCTCTTCCACTGCCAGAAACCCTCCAAAAATCCCTTAGCTATGGCTTCCAACTTCGCCGGTACAAGTCTTCATGTTAGCATCTACATCGACCCCGAAAACGTGCCCAAGTTCTTTGAGGCCTTCAAGCCTGTTTTTGAGAAGGTCTCCGCCGAGCCAGAATGTACCTTCTTCGAGCTATATCAAGCACAGGATGATCCAGGTGCACTCTCCTGGGTCGAGAATTGGTCCAGGCTCCCCTGATCATACTGAGTTAGGATATGAAGCTAACGTTCAGCAGGTCTAAGCCAGTTGAATGGCTCTTCGAGGTTGGGATCTTTTCTCATTGAGAGGCTATACGATGACTAATATGACGCATAGGTACAATTCCCGAAGGAGTACTACAAGGAGTATTTCGCGATTACGGAGCCAATGTTCATAAAACCTCGTGAGGCGAAGTTCCTCAACCGTGTTGGGCCCCCTTACTTTGTGTACAAAGCTGGATCGGATTGATGGAAAGGCAACCGGGATCAGGCTTCTACCCGACAATGAGGGTATGGGTATATCGGTAGTCTGCCGAGCAGAGCCGGTGGCTAGGTCTATCATATCAAACTGGGGGATAGCCGAGAAGGCATTGCCGATTCCAAGTAGGATATATCGCAGCCCCGATTAAGCGACCTGTTTACGCCATATCCATGGAGACTCTTGGCGTAGTTTATACAGGCAAAGAGATTCCCTGTAGGCACACCATCGACTCACCACCAAAATTCTCACTGGTTTTCTCGAACCAGTAACGCAGGCGGAGCAGTGATCTCCCAGACCTGACAGATGACTGGGAGATGGCATTCCCTATCCGGGGCAATGCTGTCTCCACTCTGTCAGGGCTTCCAATGACATCCACAGGTGCCATGGATGATTTTTGAGCCCCGGTAGATGTTTCACAGTCTGCGCATGTAGAGAAGGGGTTTGTTCGAGTCGCTCAAAAAGATTTATACTTTTGTCTATTTGGTGACCTCGCGCGGTCAACATGGCTACGTGAAAGGTGAGGCTATTCCCGGAGGCAGCTAATAAGCCCACGGCCTTGTGAATTCCATGCTGAATCTGGAGGATGCAACGTTGCCTAGCGCGTAAGGATCCTGAGCGTCAGCAGATTGATGAGGGGGTTGCGACGATCTCTGGCTTATGCTCAGCACGCCTTCTAAGTACGTCCTGACCGCTCAGACCCCACAGCGGGGCCAACAGAGTCTTGGACTAGTGGGCATAATATCTAAGTTAGCTTATTGACCCCTGCTGCCCATCATCACCGCGCCATGCGACGAACGGAAACCATCCTGATTACAATGCGGGAAGGCTGGCATCCAATGTCAACGCCCCATGCAACCCTACATCAGAAATGCATTGAATCAGAAACACAAACGGCAGTCAGTCACCATACCAAGGCTGTTGACCCATGGAGAGAGCATCTTCAAACGGAACAAGATGCTTACTCAGTGAAATCGGTGCTGATTATCACACTGCTGCTAGTAGCCTTTGAGCTCATCCAAGGGAACATGAAGGCAGTAGATGGTCTCATAGTAAGCAGTATTTTACTATTAAAATACACAATCACGATGCTTCGGGACACATCTAACCATCAAAAATCATTCAGACTCTCAACGACTCGCCATGGACCTCGAGGAGCTACAAGCTCATACCGAGAAGCTGCGAGTTGCAGCTCGCGCCGCACATGACCAACGTGTGCTATTCCGAAATATTCATTCAGAGCATCACCGCCGCGTTCTGGATCGCGCCATCAGGAACATCTTGTCTACCGAGCTCGCGCAGTTCACATATGCCCAAATCATAGCTGGACTCCCCACTGGCGATGTCTCCTGGGACCGTAGACACTGCGGCGTCTTTGGCGAGCATCCCATTGACTCGGAGCATGAGGATCTATGCCCTGGTGCCATAGAGAAAGCCCGGGAGTACTACGAACAGTGGAATTCCGAGATCCTGATGTTTGATCCAAAGGTATGTCTTCTCTGCTCTTTTATGTTTTGATACTAATGCGACTCAGGCTATTATAGACTACCAACGTGCCAAGCCGGGTTCTAAGGCCTTTAATGTGCGTTTAGTCGAACTGGTGGCAGTGACTCTTCACCAAATCGGAGTTCTGCTATTTCAACTCGAGTTTCGAATGCACCGAGGAGATATCGACAGCATTACCAACTGGAAAATGCCACCCGTGGAGGGCCTCGTCGATGCGCCACCACGACCGACTCTCTTCAGCCACCACGCCTACCTTGACGCAGATATTTACCCCGAGGGCGTGGCCGATATTGTTGGGTACTGGGCTAAAGATCGTGTCCTTGGAGGCGTCGCGGTTTTTGATCGCCGGGCCGAAGACTCAGCAACCATACAGGTACCCAACATCTATTTTCACTCCTGCCGTCGCCGCCAAACCCATCGTGTATATCAACTTCGCGACGATCAACAAGAGGCGCTCTTCAACTTCGTACTCGCTGAGACGGATTCTCCCCCTCCAGAACCCAACCCACTCCCCATCTTAAGTGATGCGCAAAACAGAGTCCGCGTGGACTCGGAATTTGCCATCACCCACCATGGCATCTTTCGAGACATTTGGGAGCGCAAGCCGATCACAACGGAGGAGAGGCGAGTTCTGGAAAGGCGGCCAAAGTCAGACATTGACTATCCTGAACTTGCCGACGAGATATTCCGAATTAACAAACTAGAGATTCCCCTGCCAAAACTACGGGAACGCTCACCGTCACTCTAAGCATTTCAGATACAGTGGCTACGGGTGTCGTTGATGGTCCTTTGAGCGGTACTTCAGTTCCATGTGTCGCGTGGTCGTTATATTGGCCTGTTGAATTATACCCCTGGCTCTTTCATATAGTTTTCTGCGTCGGGACGTATATATATCAATAAAAATATGAGGCTTAGATGAAGCGTCTTGGCCGGCATTTTGAACTCCTAATGATATGTTTCCCCCTGTGTTTGAAGTGACTCTAGTATCCCTATGTTTAAATTCTCTGTTAGGAACGCAGATAACCCATCCTGTATTTTAACTTTTCCTGGTCATGCTGACCCAGATTTTAACTAGGATCTGCCCATTTCAGAAGGTTTGGACACTACCATGTTTGATGCACTGCGCAAACAAGCATGGCGCCCTTCGAATGGGGTCACTTGAGCAACCCGGATAAGACAACATCACGGCAGTTCGTTCTGTTGCTTGATGCTGTCTTCGCCTTTGCAGCGATGACACTCTAGCCGCGTAACGAGGAATCTTAGAGCAAACTAAGGCGGCCAGTCTATTGAAGCAATGGACTATGCCGACCCCAACAACATGCCCAAGCCCTTTTACCAGTTCGCAATCCAAAACCACTACCTGAGGTACTCCTGCCATTCCCTGCGTCAACGATTCCACAGAGCTCACTGCCCACGACAGGGGACTCCAAAACGATGAGGCTCTATCGGGAACGGGAGACAGTTATGTCTGCAGAATTTGTCCAGTACCAGAAAGCACTGATAGCCGCCCAAATTTGGAAGCATCACGTTACCATGAATGGTCTTACTGCAGGGTACTTTACCCCCAATGCTTGGGGAGGTGCTCAATTCTATGTAAAAGAAGGTATGAAATGGTGACGCTCATAGGAAAATGGTGAAGGGTTGTTTATCACGATGTCTCGTTTCCTTAGAGAACTGGAACCGAGCAAGAGCTTTACGAATCGTACTTTGCAGGAAGGCTCCCGTCGGCCAGCGAAATTTCACGCAAACTGATCACTATATCCAGTCTAGAGCATGATTTAATGAAGAGCGTAACCGAGGTTGCTTAGTCATTTTCTTGGTACAGTACTTGCAAGACTTCGAATTCTCACGTTCCACTCAACCTTCCACTCCGCCCCGCCTGGCATCATCATCATCCTTGTCAGCGACGAGAGTGCCTTGGAGGATTGAGGCTGAGTTGTGGCTTACATAAAGGACTCGTACCCATACCTCGACTGTTGCTTCATTTTTCAACCGACATTGGACAGAACTGCCCCGCTGAACACTGTAACGTGGCATGATGGATGCAGTCGCTCTCTGAGTTCCCCAGACGACAAATCAATTTCCCGAGGGCATTTTCGTATCTCTAACGCCAATATCAAGCGACTGCTGAAATAAATCGAGACACCTCTCAATTGATTGACAGTTCTCTTCTTATCTTTTTTCCCTCTGGTTAGAACATACATGCCCTAGTAGACCCGGCCATCGACTTAAAACGAAGCATGCAGACACCAGATCAGCAAGGTGATGTCCGGAAAAGTCCGCAAAAGCGAGCGACTGGGCTGGTCATTATTAAAGTGGCTGTTATTGGAGCCTCCGGAGTAGGCAAGCTAAGTTTATCCGACCGAGTAAGTCTTTTTCTTCCCTCACAAAGTTCAGCTCCACTTACCTTGTTCAGATTCACTGACTGGTAAGGGTAGCTCTGCCATCAGCGTGCCCCTCAACGTGAGGATCCTTACGAAGACGGTTCTCGAAGAGTGCAGCTCTCGCTTTCCGGACAGACTGCCGTGCTTGAATTCGACTCACTGCCTCATCACCCAGATTACGAGGCGTTGTTTCACCGCATGATGCGGAACAGCGACTGCTATATCTTGGTATACGATGTAACGGATCGAGCTAGTTTCGTCGGCATGCAATCCTTTAGTGAGCGGGCCTATGAAATGGCCCTTCCCATGACGCCAGAGCAACAAGGCGGACAACAGCCATGGCGCGGGCAACAAAGAGGCTTCATCGGTGCCTTGGCTCAAAAGCTTTTCAGAAGGCGGACTTTATCGGAAACGTTGCAAAAGGAGTCAGACAAGCAGCTGCATCAAACAAAGTCTTGGCTGGTTGTCGCAAATAAGACGGATCGGCCGCAAACATCTTGGGCTGTCACGCCAGAAGAGGGGATTCAATTGAGCCGGCGGATCGGGGCTGCGTTCTACCAGGTATCTGCGATGACCGGGGCAGGGTGTGATCGAAGCATGCTGGATAAAATAGCCATGCCATCAATTATGCGAAGCTTGACGTCAGAAGACGAAAGAAATATTCAGGAAGAAGCATGATGATGCAGCCGAAACAGATATCAGATATTAAGCGACTTTCTCTGATATGTTCTAGCTACCTATCTAAATCCCGCAAATGTTTAAGCTGCTGAAAGACAGTTCCAATCAATTTGAGATGCGGCTGCTGCGACTCACGGAGGCGCAATACCACTTTGAACGGGGTTCGGAAAGTTTTATTACGCATGGCGTCTCGCTCAATGCAGGGGCTGCGCCAGTCCTCAAGTAGAATGACTTTGCCTAACTAAGGTGGCTTGGAAGTGACAGCCTTGGTAAGGCTGTGCTCTGAAAGTGCATCCATCCATCAGGATTGCCTCGCTTAAGCCGAGTCATAATATACGAGCCGAGGCGGTTCACCTGTGCTAGGAACAGAGAAAAAATAGGCCATTCTGACCCTTCATGGCCCAACAACCCGTATCCGTAAATACGGCTCTCCTTACTAATAGCAAAGATATGTGCTTACAGCTGTTTTCATTCGTCTTCCATCCCGGTGGCATGGGCGCAGCCACTCTCTTGCAACGCAGTGGTTGCTTCAAAGAGTCTGACACCAAAGCGGAATACAACCAACAAGCATAGCTTCGATAACCTGCACACCAGGGCTGAATGCTTGACATAGTTGTCCCCATGACCGCCGGGCATGTTACGCCTAGCTCCGGTTTTAGGAGCTTAGATGTTGGGCGAGGCTCTAGGATCCTTGCGTAGGATTTTGGGAATGCGACGGGACAGACAGTTTGCTGACGGTACCATACGATATTTGTGGACTCGAAATGTTGAAGATGGTTTCTTAATTTAGGAGCAACGCAAAAAACGAAGACTGCATATGTCCAGTGTGATTTGTTCTATCATTTTAGTATAAGAAGTTCAACAGGCAAACATGAAGTCAAGGATAACCAACCCCTTCACATCCCAATTATCATCGTCAACATGAGAGGGCTTTCTCCAAACGTTCTCCTTTTTGGCGGCTTTCAGCTCCTTGGTTTGCTCCATAGTGCTCAAGCCATTTTCGACCCGGCACCTCCCCAGTGTGTAGAGGGCGAGTATTGGTGTCAGGACCGTTGTGGATCAGACGCGTACGGACAGACCTGCTGTGGCACGCCAAACGGCCAACATAACCTTTGCGGAGCAGGTGAGCCCCCGATGCAATAAACCAAGTCAAAGTTGAAGCCCGCTAATAACATGATTTGGAAGGCACCATTTGCTGTCGGGACGGGTGTTGCCCATCAGACTCTACATGCAACGTCGTTGGGAGCTGTGAACGGGTTGTCACAACGACTGCGCCTGATGGCCACCCCACGACTACAACTATAACCTTTCAACCTGGTGGCGACACCAATATACCAGCTCCCACTGCCACGCAGCAGCCCGGAACTGGATCAGCGGCAGACACCAGCTCAGTCGCTCCAGGGCATGATGCAACCACCCAGTCTGACAGCCAAACCATTGTTGAACCCGCGCCTACAGCCCACGCTGTTTTAACCACGACTGACCCTGCCGGTCAGACTATCGTGGTCGTTGGGTCAGAGTCCTTTGTTCTTCCATCGGTTACAGAAGTGACTGTTATCACTACAATCGGGCAGACCATCACGGTGTTTCCTCCGTCTCCTCCCGGGACTAGTGAAACTACCCAGTCCAACAGCCAAGGCAACGTTCAACCTGCGCCTACAACTACAGGTGGCGATGCCATTTCGACAACTACAGGTGGTGATGCCATTTCGACAACCACTAACTCTGCCGGTCAGACTATCGTGGTCGTTGGGTCAGAGTCCTTCGTTCTTCCATTGGTTACAGAAATGACCGTCATCACTACAATCGGGCAGACAATTACTGTGTTTCCCCCGACTCCTCCCGAGACTGGCGAAACGACTCAGTCCAGCAGCCAAAGCAACGTTCAGCCTGCACCTACAACTACAAGCGGTGATACAATTTCGACAACCACTAACTCTGCCGGTCAAATCATCGTCATTATTGCAACAGATTCGATTGTTCTTCCAACGGTTACAGAAGTGACTGTCATCACTACAATCGGGCAGACAATCACCGTGTTTCCCCCGACTCCTCCCAAGACTGGCGAAACGACTCAGTCCAGCAGCCAAAGTAGCGTTGAAACCGTACCTACGGCTCCCAGTGTTTCAAGGATTACTGACCCTGGTGGTCAAACTATTGTGGTTATTGGAACAGACTCGGTTGTTCTTCCATCGGTTACAGCACCAACTACTATCACCACACTCGGGCAGATAATTACGGTCTCCCCCCCGCCACCACCCGAGTTTGGTACGACTCAGCCGATTCTTACCAACTCTGACAGCCAGACTTCATCTACCGTTGATAGCTTAGCCCCCTTGCCAACATTCACGGTCTGGCCAGACTTTGCTCTTGAGCCTGTAGCCACATCGGTCGACGAACCTCAAGCAACCGACGATAGTTCCGTCATTCCTTGCAAAGTTTGGTTCTTCTTCGTAAGTTTTATTTGTTGTACAACGGCGTCGCAGCCACTAACCCAATCAACCAGGTTTGCATATCATGGGAAGGGATTAATATTGGCGGTTGGAAGTTTACTCTACCCCCAGGAATTTATCCATCGTATGTGGCCGCTCAATAAGTCTTCAAGCCGATTTCGAACAGGCTTTTATGAGTGTTTTTTTTGGCTGACTCTCTCGACTGCAACAGAGGAGGACCGCCAAAGGGTATCAAACTTCCTCCGGGAATTGATATCAAGTCTTTCCCACCATGGCCAAAGTTAACGTGAGCCTTAATCTACCGCCCGGAGCGGGTAAATGCATCTTGAAGGCGAATTATGGTTGCTGAGAGTCTGTGTTTTCTAGCATCGGAAACGACCACAAGCCGACATATTCAAACGAGCCAGACTCATGCGAGACACAGTCCGCGTCTCTCTGTGCGACAACTACATCTTACGGAGTCTCTGTTTCTAACGATGTAACTATCACGACGGCCTCCCAGGTTCTTTCAACCTGTGCCACCATTTTGGGGTGCAATGTCGATGACCAAGAAATGACTGCAACGGAGACAGGGTCATGCTCAATAAGCACAGTCACTGACGTCTGGGTCACATGCGGCTCTGGAGAAACTTGCACCACCACCAGTACTTCTTTAGTGACTGGTTGTGATGTAACGGCGACGACTATCTCTTGCACTCAGCCTACAGCAGACGGTATCGCAGCCCGTGCTGATGGCGACGGTGCGTCGTGTGATTTCAAGGTCGCCTATGTCGTCTATCCCAAGGACGGAAAGAACGAGGAACAAACGAATACAATTGCAAGTAAACTTGGCGAATATGCTACCGCATCGCTTATCTATACCTCGAGCACCAACACGATTGGAATAAACTTCTGGCTTCTCCCTCTAAGCCACGCTCAAGCAGACGAGTTAGCTGTCATTCTAGCATCCGAGGTAAGACTGGCATTTCTCTGATAACTTTCTTCAAACCTCCGCAATCCTGAGCGTGTTGATTAGTGCTAACAGAAACAAAGATAGCATCAATCTACACACAATGCGATGGCGACTGTTACGACCCCCTGATTGAGGTTTCTTATCAACAAGACGCTCCAGACCATCTTGTGTTTGTGTCTCAAGAAGAGGGCCATGGCTTGGATGAATACGATCATCGATACTACTTCGAGGATGAAGCTGTCTCCTGCCAGGATATTCCGGTCTACATTTTGGACACAGGAGCGCAACTGGATCATCCGGTCAGATAAAATACTCGTATGTGTGACTATAAAGACTAACAATGTAATCTAGGAGTTCAAAGACACAGTAGCACAGAAATCTCGATGGATCCACGTTGGAAATGACATCAACCAAGCGGTTGCTGGACAAAATGCCGATGACGACTCTGGAAGCAATCCCATTCAGCTCGAGATACATGGAAAGTCTCACGGAACCGCAATGCTCAGCCTCGTTACCGGCCAGACATTAGGCGTGTGTAAAGATGCTAGCCCAATCCTCGTCCGTGTCCCTCGCAGGAGACTGGGCAATACATTCGGCAGCGTGCCTGGTGGTGCTACATACGAGGACTATATCGAGGGTCTGAGCAAAATCAACGACGACCTGACTGATGCTAGTAGCTCGACAAAGGCGATCGTTTTATTGTCTCTACACTTTCCTCGGGCTTCATTTATGAGAAATGGAGTTGACCACTCCGCTGGCTTTGTTGGCCGTATGCAGCAACTGTTAGCAGACCAAATCTCAAAGGGAGTGTTTCCAATCACAGGAGTAGGCAACGAGGCAAAGGTAAGTTGGGATGTTCCTAAGTGCGTCCGGATAACGACATGCTAGTTACTAACTACAAACAGTCTACCGTGGATGGCTGGCCCGCCAATTTTGGTAATGTCGACAACTCGCCTTTACCTGAGCTTCTCGTGGTCGGCGGAGTTCACGTCAGAGGCCCACTCTACGGCAGCACAGACAGTGCTCAAGGCCTGCCGCATATTTATGCACCAGCAGCTGGTATCAGAGCTGCTGAAGGCAACAAGGGTCTTTGGGACTTCGATTTCTATGTCAAAGATAGCAAAGGCACCTCCGACGGTAAGAAAGTCGCCAGACCGTCGCTACTGTCCCGTCACCAACAATTGCTGACTCGCATCCAGCTGCTGCAATCACGGCTGGTCTTGCAGCTTACTTCCTAAGACTAACTCAGATTAACAAACTCGAGATTGATACGAGCCCGCGGAGCTTGAAAGACTACATTCTTTCTGATAACATGAATTGGGCACGGCCTGGTGACGAGACGACTCGACCCGCGATCTGGAATGGCGCTGTCATCCCCGCCCGGTCATGCCCCTGGAAGCCATCGCGAAAGCTCGCTCGTCAAGACGGCGAGGACACTGATGTTTGTCAACGCCCAAATCCCACAGAAAGCATCACCTCATCGAATGCTCCGACAACATTGGTCACCATCACCGCGACTGGCCCTACGAATTCGGAGATGCCGCTTCCTACTGATTTGCCAACTCTCCCAGGCAATGGAGGCTCGATAGTAACGCCCACGGGAAGCTCCTGCGCTCAAACAGGGACTGTCACTCAATGTGCTATCGGACCAGGAGGTAGGGAGGCCTGTGTGTCGACCCCGACATGCGTCTCTTGGGTAGCGACGGCCACTTCGACAACACCTCCAGAGCCAAAAATAACAAAGACGCCCCTCGAGCTCAAGGTAGTAGTCTGCAACAACGAGAGCGACTTCCCCGGCCATGCCGATATCAGTGAATCTTCCCTCAAGGGCACCGTGGGCGATTTCTGCGCAGTTGACGCCTTGGGCTTGACGATGGACTCCGGCAGCCTCCCAGTGGAAGAGACATGGAATGACATGGGGGGCAACAAATTCCGCTACACCGTTTCGTGGATTGATGGCTGCGTTACCGAAGGGGATACGCAGGATGTCTACGAGCCACTGGGACGCGGCAAACCTGATTGTCATGATATCTTCTATCATACATGGCGTGATTGTGAGTTTTGCATAGCTTTTCATACGTTCCGATGGTCTTCATAAGCTAATGGGAGTTTGTTATAGGTAACAATGGTGGCGTGGGGGGTTCCATTGATGCAGGGTGTCTGAGATACTTCTTGGAAGCGGGTGTGTAAGGTTGCTAAGAGAGTGTCCTTGAATGTTGGGATGTAGACTCCAAATCTTAACAGGTTTTAAAGGGAGGATGGTCATATTATCCTGGTTTATCTGCTGCACACTCGGTCCAGACTCCACAGGTCAGTGACAGCCAAGAGGGTCGGAAGCAATTCACAGAGCTACCGTCGGCAGATGGCGGTGTGAAGGCTTTGTTTGTGTGTGCCGTTGTGCCGATGCGCGTCTTAATCAGGCTCCCGATTTAGCTTTAGAAACCTTACTGCTTGTGCTCTAGTCTTTTGCAAAAGTGTAGATAAGGGAGCATCCGGCCCCTTGCTGGCAATAGATGAACAAGCACCTCGCCATCGTGCGCAAGAATTGTGCACCAAAGTAACAAATGACCATTTTCCTAATTAGGTTAAAGCACGGACGAGTGAGTGATTAAAGACTGACAGAAAACAAAGCTCTCAGCATATCGCATTCGCACAGCGCTAATGCGACTTGCTGACTGCTGAGAAATCAATTGGACGCGTCCTCTACTTGTGATTACCAAGCTATGGGAAGAACCGTGGCCAGCGGCATGACTCTTTGCCGATTCGCCCCACAGATCGTGTATGATCTACAACTAGGCAGGTGAGATAACGTTAACGAAACATTGATTGACCACAATTTTGGTTCGGACTTTTGATAGTCAGGCTTGTAAACCCCGGGGTCCTCTCCGGGAACCGAGAACGGACGAATGATGGGTTAGCGGCCCGCTCATTTAGTTACTAATTCGGAGGCTAGTGTTTGGTGACAAGCGTCATTGTGGATTTAAGGGTTCTTGTCTCCTCTTAGCTCACCATTTGATGGGATTTGCATTTCTCATCTCCCGTGATATCAGATTTGATAAAAGCCTCTCCTTCCTGTCTGAATGTCTATCACCGGGCTAAGTCAAGTCTCAACGCTCGACTACCGACAGTCAGCCATTAGTTGGCCCCAGGCACCCGACTTTCAAGTGCCCTGCCGACTGAGCTAGTCTACACCTACGGATACGAGGCAGATCGACGACGACACAACGGCGCAAGATGTGGGGCACCACAGTCGACGGCGATGCCCTTCGCCGAACGCAATCATCGGCCTACGGAGAATCGGCACAACCTCACCTTCACAACCCAAACAGAGAGAATCCCGAAAGGACAGAAAATGGTTCCTCCAGCAGTGACCTTGCCAGAGATGGCACATGGGGTGAGCGGGAGGAAGGTATAGACGAGCACGAAGCCATCGAGGAGTACGAAGCACTCGGGCGGAACTTGGTCCAACTGCACAAGACGAGAACACACGAGTCGCATGCAAGCAAGCCCGGTGGCAGATTGTCCAACACTCTAGGGAGGATGAAATCCGGAGCTTCCTCTGCACGTGCGAGGTCGCGAAGTCGCACAGGGCAAAGACAAGGAGGCGAAGGTGGTGTAGACGACGAGTCCGAGGATGAAAGCGAAACTACGGAAATGGATGGAGAGTTTGACCTCGGAGACTTCATGCGTGAAGGCCACTTTGAGAAGCGCACGGAAGAGGCGGGCTCGCTGAAAAAGGTCGGCGTCATCTACGAGAACCTCACTGTCAAGGGCATCGGCAGCACCGCAACCTTTGTCCGAACCGTTCCCGATGCAATCATTGGGACATTTGGCCCTGATTTATACCACATTCTCTCGAACTTCTTTCCATTCCTCCGGTTCCGCAAACCTCCGACACGAGACCTCATCAACGACTTCACCGGCTGTGTTCGCAATGGAGAGATGATGCTTGTCCTCGGACGTCCCGGCTCAGGATGCAGCACCTTCCTCAAGGCCATCAGCAACAAGCGAGAGTCTTTCGCTGCTGTCGAAGGGAACGTCTCCTATGGTGGAATTTCCGCGGAGAAGCAGAACAAACAATACCGTGGAGAAGTCACTTACAACGACGAAGACGACATCCACTTTGCGACGCTCAGTGTTTGGAGGACTCTCACATTTGCCCTCATGAACAAGAGCAAGAAAGCTGTAAAGAAGGACATTTCCGTCATTGCCAATGCGCTCATGAGCATGTTCAAAATTGGTCACACCAAGCACACACAGGTCGGAGACGAGTATTTGCGCGGCGTGTCTGGTGGTGAGCGGAAGCGTGTTTCCATTGCAGAGACGTTGGCTTCCAAGGCCACGGTAATTGCATGGGACAACTCTACCCGCGGCCTAGATGCATCGACTGCTCTCGACTACGCAACATCCTTGCGTATAATGACTGACGTGAGCAATCGGACAACCCTCGTCACCCTGTATCAAGCTGGCGAAGGCATCTACGACTTGATGAACAAGGTGCTGGTTATTGACCAAGGTCGAGAGATTTACTCCGGACCTGCTAAGAAAGCCAAGCAGTATTTCATCGACCTTGGCTTCGAGTGCCCGGAGCGCCAGACCACTGCGGATTTCTTGACAGCCGTCACGGATCCCAACGAGCGTCGCTTCAGGCCTGGATTCGAGGACAAGGCGCCCAAGACAGCCAAAGAATTCGAATTGGCATTCCGTACCTCGCACCACTACCAGGATCTTCTCGCTGGTGTTTCTGCGTACAAGAAACAGCTCCAGCAAACCAACTACGAGGACGCAAAGCAATTCGAGGGCGCGGTTCAGGAGTCCAAGTCAAAGCACGTCTCGGAAAAGTCCCCGTACACGATACCGTTCTATCGCCAAGTCATGGCTTGCAGTAAAAGAGAAGCTTGGCTTCTCTTGGCAGACACAACGACATTGTGGACGAAACTCTTCATCATCATATCGAACGGTTTGATCGTCGGCTCCTTGTTCTACGGTCAACCCAGCACAACAGAGGGTGTCTTCAGCCGTGGTGGTGCGCTGTTCTTCTCCATCATATTCCTCGGCTGGCTCCAACTATCCGAGCTGATGAAGGCCGTGTCTGGACGAGCAGTTGTCAGCCGTCATGACGACTATGCCTTCTATCGTCCTTCGGCTGTCTCACTCGCCCGCGTTGTCCTTGACATTCCCGTCGTGGGCATCCAAGTCTGCATTTTCGGTCTCACCATGTACTTCATGACTGGCATGGATATCGATGCCGGTAAATTTTGGATCTACATGTTGTTTGTCTACACTACGACTCTCATGATTACCGCTCTATATCGAATGCTTGCCAGCTTGTCACCAGATATCGATACCGCCGTTCGGTTTTCCGGCATCGCGCTCAACTTGCTCGTCAACTATACCGGCTATGTTATCCCCAAGACTCAGCTTTTGAAGGATTACATCTGGTTCGGCTGGATGTATTGGATAAACCCCTTAAGCTATGCGTTTGAGGGTGTATTGACAAACGAGTTGTCCGATCGGGTGATGCAATGCTCACCCGACCAGCTGGTGCCTCGAGGTCCCGGTGTTCAATCCCAGTATCAGGGTTGTGCAATTGCTGGTGCATCAGTTGCCTCGGCCGACGTTTCAGGCAGCGTTTACTTGAAAGACATGTATGACTACACCCGCTCGAACCTTTGGCGCAACTGGGCGGTCATCATTGCCTTTGCCGTACTGTACATTCTTGTCACCGTACTCGCCACTGAAACAGTCAACTTTGCATCTGGGGGCGGTGGCTCTCTCATTTTCAAGAAGAGCCGTAAAGCGAAGAGAGAAGTTCAACAGGCTGCCGCTCCAGTCGATGAAGAGAAGGCTGCTACACCAGAGTCCAGCTCTAGAAACTCCCCGTCAACCGCCGAACAGGGTCGTTCCACCTCCGAGGCTGCTCAAGATGATGAGCCCTTGGACCAATTGACCGAGAGCAAGTCAATCTTCACTTGGCAGAATCTTGAGTACACTGTCCCTTATCAGGGTGGGGAGCGGAAGCTTCTCAACAATGTCAACGGATATGCCAAGCCGGGCGTCATGGTGGCACTCATGGGCGCATCCGGTGCGGGCAAGACGACTTTGCTCAACACTCTTTCTCAACGTCAGACGATGGGCGTTATCAAGGGCGACATGCTCGTCGATGGTCGCGAACCTGGCTCGGACTTTCAGCGCAACACTGGCTTCTGCCTCCAAGGGGACCTGCACGATGGTACTCAGACTATCCGTGAGGCCATCGAGTTCTCTGCTCTACTCCGGCAAGAAGCATCCACCAGCCGCGCCGAGAAGCTGGCTTACGTGGATAAGATCATCAACCTGCTGGAGCTCGATGACTTGCAGGATGCCATTATCAGTTCACTCGGTGTGGAACAACGCAAGAGACTTACGATTGGCGTTGAGCTTGCCGCCAAGCCGTCTCTGCTACTCTTCCTCGATGAGCCAACTTCAGGGCTGGATTCTCAGTCTGCGTATTCCATTGTCCGTTTCCTTAGGAAGCTAAGCAGAGCCGGACAAGCTATCATCTGCACCATTCATCAGCCGAGTTCCGTCCTCATTGAGCAGTTTGACATGGTACTTGCTCTTAACCCTGGAGGAAACACTTTCTACTTTGGACCCATTGGCGAGAACGGCCAAGATGTGATTGACTACTTTGCTAAACGCGGCGCTGTCTGTCCACCGGGTAAGAATATTGCCGAGTTCATCCTGGAGACTGCAGCCCGCCCCCACAAACGACTAGACGGCACCAAGGTTGACTGGAATCAAGAATGGGTGCAGAGCAATGAGGCTGGTCAAGTCATTGAGACCATCGAGGGCTTCAATCAGTCACGCCGCCAGGAAACCAGTGACACGACTGCTAGTGGCTCTGTGGCCCACAAGACGTTTGCTGCTTCGACGTGGGCGCAGTCAGTCGAGTTGACGAAGCGAATGTTCAGGCAGCATTGGCGCGACCCGTCTTACATATACGGAAAGCTGTTTGGTGCCGTTATCATCGGCATCTTCAACGGCTTCACATTCTGGCAACTGGGCAACAGCATTCAGGACATGCAAAACCGCATGTTCACCTGTTTCCTCATCATCACTGTTCCGCCAACTGTTGTTAATGGTGTTGTTCCCAAATTCTATGGCAATTTGGCCTTGTGGCAGGCCCGCGAATATCCTTCCCGCATTTATGGATGGTTCGCCTTCTGCACCGCCAACGTCGTCACCGAGATTCCTGCTGCCATCGTTTCTGGGTTCCTGTACTGGGTGCTCTGGTACTGGCCTACTGGGCTTCCTACGCAAAGCTCTGTGTCCGGCTACACGTTTCTGATGACGATACTCATGTTCCTGTTCATGAACAGCTGGGGCCAGTGGATCTGTGCCTTTGCGCCGAGCTTCACCGTCATCTCCAATGTGCTGCCTTTTTTCTTTGTCATGTTTGGTTTGTTCAACGGCGTGGTCCGCCCATATAGCGCGATGCCGAGTTTCTGGAGGTACTGGGTATACTATGCAAACCCTTCGACGTACTGGATCGGCGGAATGCTCGCCTCCACACTGGATGGTGCTGTTGTGGAGTGCAGTCCGTCGGAAACAGCAATGTTCAATCCGCCGCCAGACCAAACATGCCAGCAATATGCAGGAGAGTTTGCTGACATGGCTGGCGGCTCTTTGGCAAACCCCAACGCAACAACCGGATGCATGTACTGCCCGTACTCCAGCGGCAACCAATACCTGGCAACGCTCAACATTCATGCTGACGAGAAGTGGAGAGGTGAGTCTTTCTTGCTTGTGTGTTATTGAGAAACAAGCCTTCTAACGTTGCAACTAGACTTCGGTATCTTCCTTGCTTTCTGCATATCAAACTGGGCATTGGTGTATTTCTTCATCTACACCGTCCGTATCCGCGGATGGAGCTTTGGGTTCGGCGCTGTTTTTGGGTTCCTGGGCAAAGTTGTCGACCAGATCAAAGGGCGTCTTCAGAAATTGTTCAAAAGGGAAGAGTGATTTAAAGGATGTTTATAGAGGCATAGAAAGGAAGGAAATTGGGTTATAGATTGGATATATGCGTCAAGCAAGTAAGGATTTAGAGGGAAGGAACTAATAATGGGTCACAAACTATGAGATCGCAAGAGCAGCAGGGACAGCACCAATTGAGCTTTTACTAATTAGTATGCAACTAGAATTACCCTCACACGACTGATAAATTACCGTGAGATACTCTAGATGTGATACGAACTGTGACCAGATAAAGACTAAAACATTGTGACCGGGTCCGTTTATTCAGGTTTCATTTGACATTGTTAGTCCAGTACTGCCCAGTCTAATAAAACTTGGATGGATATCTATTGTTGACCTAATTAGGAATACTTCATCTCTCAGATCTCTTCTTGCATCTCCTCTACCTGTTTAGTCTCAATCCTCTGCTTCTTTTCCTCTTCTGACAGCTTGTCAAACTCCGCGACGTTCTCGTCCCACTTCCGTACACAATCCATGACCCAATTGCAATCCTCGACCTGCCCATAAACGGGATGACTGAAGCGCGGGTGTCGACTCGGCCAGTTGGAGGCATGATAATGGTGTTTTACAAGCGCACCGCGGGCGTTGTGGTTGCCTGAGTCGGAGTGGCCCTGTCCCGCGCAGAAGGCCTCAACGTCGAGAACAAGCACGCGGCCGACAACCTTGGACTCATCCAGGTTGTGAAACATGTCCCACGTAACCTCGGTACCGTGAGTTCTCTTGTTCATCTCCTGGATTAGAGCGATGGTAAAAGCCGAAGGCCCTGTCCCACTTATGACTTGGTCGAAGTCGAGCTGGACGTCTCCCAATGCAACTCCCTGCTTTTTGGCGACACCTTTGAGCCAGGCCATGATGTTCTCGATCAAACGGAGCATAACAGGCTGCTGCGGACGCGAGATGAGGGTCCATTGACAAAAGGACATGGACTTTTTGCCCAGGATTGGGTGGTCGCGGAACTCGGGCTGGTCAATCTCGACACCGACGATCATGTCAATGTCTTTCTCATCGTAGCGCTCAGGAATGAAGCGATGGACGGGTCTCAGCGCTTCAACGTCGATGTCTGCGTATACGCCGCCCTCAGCATACATGATCATGTAGCGTAGCAGGTCGGCCTTGATGATCGGGATGTTGATGGCACGGTAGAAGTCCACAATATCCTGGCGCTTGAAGCCGTTTGGACCGAAATACTGGTCCACGTAGGATAACTCGTTCGCATCTGTGAGCACCTCGTACCGCATCCCCGGGTTCTTTTCGAGCCATGACCGGACGTTGAGAGAGTCTTTTTCCTCAAAGTCGAGCGCATTGACTTTCCATGTCTGCCATATCTTTTGCGGGAACGAGCTGCCTGGAAGAAGAGAGCGGGGGACCTGCTCCTTGTTGTGGATTATATTCCAAGGGCTAGGAATTGCGGGGAGGATGTCGATATTTAGGATGATGAGGATTATGCAGACGCAGGCAAAGTACAGCCGGAGGTATCTCATCATCTGCGCTGGCACCTTGTTCCTGAGCTTGGCTGTGGAGGCTGCCAGGGTTGGCGAGCCCAGTGGAGAGTACATGTCGACGTCCTTGTATTCCCCGACTGCTTCGCTCTTGAGCGTGAACTCGGTAGGAGGACTGATGCGAAGGCTAGCCGGCGCGTTCTGTCGGGGGCGAGAGGGCATATCGAGACGCCGGTTGCACAGATAGACAAGGGCCGAGTGCTACTCGTGTGCGAAGCACAATTGGGAGTGAAGTTCAAACGGCGTGGTAGGATATACGGGATCTTCTCGTTGCGGCAACCAAAGAATGACCAAGGACAAGCTGCCAAAGACTCACAGCAATCTTATCATGGGGTACCGCTTCTTTACAGCACTGACGGCGTGGTTATCTCGTCTCGTCACCCGCATTTCACATCACAGTGGAGCTTGGCGTGGACTGCATCGGCCGTCCCATGTGAAAGGCTGAAAAGCCGAATACTGGCAGGGGTCTCCTGTCTGCTAGCGCCTGAGGCAATTCCCGGGGATGGCGGGGGATCCGGGGACTGAAGGCCTGTGTCCTGGTCGGCATATCACCGAGTTACTATTAACGGCCTGGTTCGCCCATGGGTCGGGGGAATCCTGCGATGCAACCCCGCACTTTCGATGGAAACTGCGGCCATGAGCAGACAAGCTTTCCGGCCACGCCTCGACGCCGAGGAACTTTGGATATCACGTCACACTGAGAAGCTCATTGGAAGTCCCCAGTTGTTGGCAACACCTCCCAGCGCTAACCACGCAAGGGGCCGCTGTGCCAGCCACCACACCGCGTTCAGCCAGGTGGCATCCAAATTTGTCAATTGTCACCAACATGCATGTGAAAGACGCCGCCCGGGGGTATTACTGATTCTGGAAGAGGCAGAAGGGAACGGCCGGAGTAGTCATGCCGAGCCTAATCTTGTTGGAGTTGCAATCCGTTGGAAACAACGTCATCGGGCAGCCAACCTGACCAAAGAGGCACTTTTGATCGCATAAGATGCTCAAATGAATACGAGATCTTCACTATGCAGCGCAATCCCAGGGTTCTTGCAAGGATGGCTTTATGTCGTCTCCGATGTCTCCTCGAATCAATCGTCAAGCTTCATTGTTCGCAAGCCTGTTCCCCATACCCCGCAAGCACGAGCCAGACCGCCAGCCTCGGGAACCACAATCGGCGATCTTCACGGGCTGGAGACTCGGCCGACCCCGGACGACGTGCCCCAGATTTGGCCGGGGTAAGTCGATAACAAAACATGCCGGCTTCTAGTTATCTACGATAGTAAATGGGCACAGGGAAGGCATCTCCCGGGTGTTTTCGTGCAACTCGCCATTCTTCTTGGACGACACTTCGTTATCATTTACAATGTCTTCACCGGGCATCCTTAACGGTCAGGAATGGGAGGGAAAGCCCAGGTTCAGCCCGGATTTGACACTCGACAATAGCTGGAAGCCAGCTACGTCAGTCCACCAGTATAAGAAGAAGTTCAAACGCATCAAGTCGTCCTTCTGGCCCAAGCCATCACCCAACGGCGACAAGTTACGACCGACCGCGTATCTGGACGGGTTGAGAGGGTTCGCCGCCTTCCTCGTCTACTTGCACCACCACGAACTATGGGTCCACGACGAGGGCGACCTGAGGGGCACTTTTGAGAACGGCTTTGGGTACGAGGGAAAATACTACATGGCCTGCTTCCACGGAATCCGACTTTTCTTCACGGGCGGCCACTATGCGGTGGTGACTTTCTTCGTCATCTCGGGTTATGTCTTGTCGGTGAAACCTTTGAGCCTCATCCAAGCCGGCGAACACGTCAAGCTAGGCGACAACCTAGCGTCGGCGTTGTTCAGGCGCTGGCTCCGGCTCTTTCTTCCTCTTATCGCCACCGTCTCCCTTTTCGTGGCGGTCTGGCACGGTCTGGGGATGTGGGTGCGGCCACTGGCGATGCAGCCCACCTTGCGAGGCGAGCTCTGGACACTCTATCTCGAGTTCAAGAATTTCAGCTTCGTCTTCAAGGAAGGTGGCGTCCCGTGGCTCACTTACAACCTCCACCTATGGTCCATCCCCGTCGAATTCAGGGGCTCCATCGTCGTCTATACGTCCCTCATGGCCTTTTCGCGATGCTCGCGCACAGCACGTCTCTGGTGCGAAGTCGGCCTCATCTACTACTTCATGTACATCAGCGACGCCTGGTACTGCGCCACGTTCGTTGCTGGAATGCTGCTCTGCGACCTAGACTTACTCGCGAAGAAGGGCGAGTTGCCACACTTTCTGGCGCGCCTAGAACCCGCCAAGGAGTTCATCTACTACCACCTGCTCGCCTTGGGGTTGTTCTTGGGGGGCGTGCCCAGCTCAAACGCCGACGTCGAACAGCTCGCAAAGAATCGAGGCTGGTACTACCTATCCTATCTCAAGCCGCAGGCTGTCTACGACTACAAGTGGTTTTACCTGTTCTGGGCGGCCGTCTTTCTCGTTGCAGCAGTCCCACGCATCCACTGGCTGAAGAGCTTCTTTGAGACGAGGATCTGTCAATGGCTTGGCCGTGTTTCCTTTGGCCTGTATTTGATACACGGCCCGGTACTCTGGACCTTGGGCGATAGGTTGTACGTGGCCATGGGATGGTTGACCGACGAGCACCTGCAAAACATACCTCAATGGGCAAACAAGGTGACGATGCCAAAGACAGGTCCTGTTGGACTGGAGATTTCGTACCTCTTGCCTCATATCATTTTGGTACCAGTGACCTTTGGCCTGGCAGAATTGGTCACAAGGTTTATTGACACGCCTTGTGTCAAGTTTGCAAGTTGGTTGTACAGAAAGACGCTGGGACGGCCGTCTGGTGGACAATTGTGGGATAGCAAGGCATGAGAAATGTGAACAACTAGATTAATTAAATTTTATGCAATTGATGCTACAACAGCCTAATCTCTTTGTGCCTTGCCCTATTAAGTACCTGCTTGGGTTGCCTGGGGTTGACCACGTGCACCGAAGCCGACTTAAGAACTTGACGCAAGAATTATGCTTCCCTTCTAGGTTTCACTCACCGCCCACATCAGGAATTGCTTTGGCCTTGACGTTCTTGCATCATGCATCTACTGCATCTGGGTCGACGTCGACCGGAGTTCCACTCAAGGCATCATCTCCCAAATCTGTTGGTTCCCAAGGGTCAACCAACAAGAACCATGTTCTGACTAATATCACGTCAGATCATGACTCCCTGATGTCCTCCGTATCCCGTATCCCGTAATCACCTCAAGCGGAAGCTACTCTGTGGCCATCTCAACGCACCTCAATCTATATCGGGGCTAACGTCCATCTTCCACCCCAACTTCCCCGGGGATCGTCAATTCCCCTCACCCGAAAGATTCGAACCCCTGCAGTAGACCAGGGTCGGACGCCGATGTGGTGTGTGCGGACGACCTGGAGCGGCGCGGGGTATTGGCGCCGAGCCTCGGCATGCATATGACAATGCTTGTTTGGATGTCGCAATGTTGTAAGCGCCCGAGTACGAATGGCAACTCGTCTCCGCACCAAGAAACCCTGGTTCTCACGGCAACTCCCTGCCGAGCTCTTAGTGCATCAAGTCTTTCTACGAATCCCGCGATTGCTGCAACCGAAGGTGTCGTGGCCTAGAACCCAAAATGATCGTAAGAGATATCAAACGCCTTTCACTCTTCACCGGTTCTATCCTCTTCCTCATTTATGTCGGAGTCTGCCTATATACCTCCCCAGGGGCCACGCCCACGCAGGAAACCGAGTGGGCCGAACCTCCGCTGGCCGAACCGAAGGTGGGCGTGAGTGGCTTTGAGCAACCTCAGGAAGAGGAATTGCTACCGAACTTGACTTCGGACACTTCAGAAGCTCCAGCAACGCCAACTCCCATCACCAGCGATGTCAGCGATATCAGCGATGTCCTCGATGCAAACGATGCTACGGCAAGCAATGGTGTCGTTCCGGCCAATCCCGATAACCCTCACCAGGAGGTTTTCTCGTTATCAACCAAGGACACCAAGTTCTTTCTCATCGACTTCGGTGGCGTGAAAGCGATGAACCCTAATATTCTCCCACACCCAACCCTCGAGAACACATGGATCGTTGTTGCCCAGCAGGTGAAGGAGATATCGACCTTCTTCACCGAGATCACTTGCAACGCCGTGTTCCAGGACGGCCTTCTTCGGTGCCTTCACCCGCCGACGCCGCTGCCCATTGCTGCCACAGGTGGCGACCGGTGTGAAGGCGAGCTCACGTACATGAACCAAGTCGTTGGTCCGCACGATGCACGCGTCTTCTTTGGGCCTGTCGACCCCTACATAGTCTTTGGCTCCAACTCAATCTTCACCTGCTACGGTCAGTTCATCCAGGACTTCCGCATGCTCCTTGAATGGGGGGCTGAGGTGGCCGTCCCCACCGACTTCCGCTTAGGAACAGAGCTTCAGCGCCCCCTTCCGTGGAGCACCATGGAGAAAAACTGGTTCCTGTTCTGGGACACAGCCGGCCAGATGTACGTTCACTACGACATCGCACCGAAGCGCGTCTTTTCTCAAATCGGCCTGGATGGCTCCGCAGGGCCAGACTTGGCAACCCTTACCGCGTCCTCGGACGAGCAGTGCTTGTCCAAATACTTGCCACAATTACGAACCGAGCTGGAGTCAATCCACCAGGCCACCAACTCTCTGAAGGTCACAATGTGTCGAAAGGAGGATGCATCATGCGTGCCGGACGAGAGCAATACCTTCATTTTCACCGTTGTCCAACACAAGACGTACTATAACTATCATGGCGTCTACGAGCCGTACGTCGTGGTATTCCAACAGCGCGCACCCTTTGAAATATACGCCATATCACAGAAGCCTGTATGGATCCACGGACGCGAGAAGCATGCGGACCGCGATACCTCAGACATGTTCTATGTTACGTCAATGAGTTGGAAAGACAAAAGCCTGAGGTACCACGGATACCTAGATGACGAGCTATTCCTAGCTTTTGGTATCGAAGACGAGAAGGCCGGGGGTATTGACTTGCTGGCATGGGATTTGCTCCAGAACTTGGGGTTATGTGCAGAATCCTAATCTGAAGCGCTTTTACGATTCAAATTAGCGTGCAATGTAATTGCGGTTGTATGTATCCGCGACCTAGGTAGATAATACAGTATCCTTTCCAAGTACACGCATCTTCTCCATGGTCTCACAAACGACTTGTCGTTCAACTCTCATTGAACTCTTCGATTACAGACTTAGGCTCCCTGAACTCTGCAGCAGCGACGTATTCGGTATCAAGCCTATAATTGGAGAGATCAGCTATTGTCTCGGCCTCACTGAGCTTTGTCGAACCGACGCTTCACCCAAGACTATTAAGGGTTCCGTGGGCAAAACAACTTGGGGACGTTCAGGATTTGGAATGGGCACGGGTAGTACAAAGTCAAGGAATGGAGGGCAACTTACCCAAAAGCCTCCGGACCCCCGTTCTTCAAGCCCTCCCCTTCTGTCCATTGAGGGCTGCCGACAAGTGCAACGACATTGACACGTAACCCGTATCTGTAGTCTTGCGTGCCCAATGCTCTCCCATCTTCCGCATCGAGAACACAGATCAGGTCTGGAACACTGGCTATGGTTGTTTGACTCTGAACATCGACGACTTGGATGTTCTCGTTTTGGAACGTGATTCTAAAGCGATTTGTCAGGGGGGAACCACCTGAAGAGAGCGCCGATGGTTGTGCTGATGTCGCGAAAGGCATGATCTCAAGTGATCCCTCAGTGAAACCGCCCCGCACGTCTCGGGTTACGCGAGTGACCTTTCCTGTCAGGATCCTTTTACCGGGATAGACAGACAGAATTTCATCTACCACGTCCCGTTTGTGCAGCCGTGCGAGGCCCACCGCACGACCGAGGTGCCATGCGAGAGAAATGGAGCGTTGGCAAGCGTGTCTTTTTACTTGGTGGCCACTCAACGCACCAAGAGATATTCCTGCAGCCTGGCCCATCTGCACACATACTTGCCGGAGTATGTCCTCGACGTCTCTGTTGGAGCCAGCTTGAAGGTGAACCACAGTATTGCCCTTGGCATCTGAGGCTGCCGCCGGAGCAAGTGAAATTCCAGCATTGTGCGGCGTGACCTGCCAGAGATTGGGATACGCGCGGCCCATGAGGTCGGCATCAACGAGGGGCTTCCCTGTCCAGATGGCCGTCTGTATGCCCCTCATGCCGTTTGAGCCTCCGATTTCCAAGCTCATGACGGCCGTTAAGTCGGCGATGCCGAGCCCCTGGGATCGAAGAACAGCGTTTACAGAGTTCTTCAGCTCTTCTCCGGATGGAGGTCTCTCGGAGAATGTGCTTGGGGATCCCATAAACCCCACCGCCGGAATGAATCCGTCATCTGGAAGTTGTTCGGAGGAAACAATTTCGATTGCCTGTCCAGTAGACATCAGCTTTTTGACGCTGAGATGACTGCCGTAGGTATCTCCACCACCTC
The DNA here is from genome assembly GCA_013756995.1 of Neonectria neomacrospora. Classification (NCBI taxonomy): domain Eukaryota; kingdom Fungi; phylum Ascomycota; class Sordariomycetes; order Hypocreales; family Nectriaceae; genus Neonectria; species Neonectria neomacrospora. Next base: position 107,442 of record JABSTB010000160.1, read on the forward strand.
CGCATCCAAGAATAGCGCACCCCTCTGCTATAAAGTCCAAGTCGGTTTCTGATAGGCTCCAGCGTTTGTTTTTGACAACTGGGCGATAAGAGGTGATGTCAATCTTTGTGACTGTGGTGACTTTGTGAGAGTCTGCATGCGACGTTGTTAGAAGCTCGTCTTCCTGAAAAGCATCTTCGTCATCCTCGTCAACCTCGTTTTGAAGAAGAATGCGGGACCTAGATAACTTCCCCGCAGCACGGACAATGATGCGGCGGCATCTCGTGGTGACATAGGGCATTGGGTGAATGGCTTCTTCGACAATTTCCGGGTTGTCTGCTCCGTTTTCTTGCGCTTTTGCAATAGCCTGGTCTCTTGCCCTAACAACCGCGTCTTCCTCCGACTTGTCATCTGTCAAGTTGACGATCGTGTCAACTACACCAGAGACCTTCGCCATGGCTGCCCCGATAGCATTTGCGACTTGCGAGTATGCAGGTCTTATGATTCTCGAAACTCCACTCAGCGATTCTGGACAGATGATGCCGCCTCCTCCAACCAAGATCACTGGAATGTCCGCCTCCGATGTCTTCATTTCGTCAATGACCGTCTCGAGCAAAGCTTTTATCTGATTCTTTGCCTGAACCACCACTTCAGGCGTAATGTCGGATATCAAAGAACGGTCGCCAATACCCTGAAGCCCTGCGGCAACAAGAATATCGGTCGTCGTCAAGATCGACCCCCCAAATACTCTGGCCTTGGTAGGCAGATCCTTGCTTACTGACTGAGGCCCGATGCTGATCTTCCCTGACGACGTGGTCTGGACAAGAGAGCCTCCTCCCACGCCTATACTGCGTAGGTCCGAGACGGCAAAATTCGTTCTTACACCTGCAAGGTATGAGAATGCTGCGGCTGGTCGGGGTAGCCCAGACGGCTCAACTGCACACACATCCGAAGTTGTTCCCCCAATATCGAGAACCAACGCGCCTTGGCTGAGAGTGTCCTTGAGATCTGCCAAGAATACAGCCCCAGTCAAAGAATTGGTTGGCCCGGACAGAAACGTCGAAATTGGAAGTCGTGAGGCATCCTCTGCGGTTATCAAAGTGCCGTCATTTTTGGTGAGAAACCTAGGTTGTGTCAACAAGCCTTGTACATGCCAAGGGCCAACAACGTAAGTAACTCACAAAGATGCCGAGATCTCCAAACCCCTTAACGCTTGGCGAAACTGTTGTATGGTCCTTCTGGCAAATGGGAGAATGGCCGCATTCAGAATGGTGGCATTTTCTCTCTCTATGAATCCGATGCCAGCCACGTTGTGCGAGAGCGTAATGTTGACCTCTTGTCCCAAGACGGAACGCAAGACAGTACTGACTTGATCTTCTTGACGAAACAACGAGTCGATGGGAGAATATGTTCCTATGATAGCAACATCCTTTATGCCGGCTGCTTTGATCTCTTGCGCCGATTTTCTCACAGCGTCAGGGTCGATGGGGGTGATTATACGACCGTCAACTAAGAGGGGTTATCATGGAAAGCCCTAGAAAATGACTGAATCAAGAGGAGCACGCACCTTCGAGACCCCCGGGGAGGCATGCACTAAAACCCTCAACTATTGACCTCAGATCATCGGGCAAGCCAGCGAACGGTGGCACTTCTGTTCCGTATGGTCCGCAAAGCCGCAAGACGGCCACTCTGGCTAGTTTCTTGACGTCTTTCTCGACAACAGCGTTGATAAAGTGCTGTATGAGTGTCAGCACTCTGGTCTTCATGGTATGAAGTTTAGGAACAAAGCTCACTGTTGTGCCAAGATTCACAGCAACGATGCCATCTCGACTCTTTGGCGGAAGTTGCTTAAGTACTTCCTTAAGTGCTGTTTCAATGCCATCTTTCACTTCTCGTGTGGTTGACGTCTTAAAGGATGCAAGGACGCTCTCCTTCCTTAGTGTGTCACTCAATGCTAGATCAATGGCAGCGGCATCTGTGTTGGTGCCACCTAAACGGACAATATGTTAACAGCATCGCTGTTGTAGGCACAGCCAACTTACCGACGTCCACTCCTATAATAATAGGCATGTTCAGGCTAGTTTATGGACAAAGGAGCTCTTTGGCTTGGAGCATATACACATGTACTGTAGTCAGACCGCGAGCTTTGCGTGATGATTATTAAAGAGACGTCGCTAGAAGGCAATGAGAAGAGACCCCTCTTTCCATTCCCACTTCGTGAACGAGATGGTTAGTCATCCCGCTGGCTCAGACATTTCCGAAACTATGGACCCTCCGGCGTACTACACACATAGTAAAGGTCGATGGTAATCTTCAACACCCGCTAGCCTATTTTATTTGTACCATCGGCGAACTTGTTCCCCGAAAGAGCCACACACGTGTAGCCGGTATCGGGACCTTGGTGAGCTCCGGGTTATACAGAAAGGGAAAGGCTAAGCGAATGGAAGATAACACGAATGGCGACTGCGTGAGTGTCAACCATGCGCAATAACATTGGCCGATGGCGCCAGTTTAGACACTTATCATAGGGTGACATTTGATGTCAGCGCGCGCCTGGTATCCACCTCTTTGTTATCGATGGTTCCTTCGACAGGGATCCTAAAGATCAAAAGGGGTTCCAGAGGTCGGTTTGTTCGCCGTCACTATCGTTGATGGGTGTTAGTTTTGGGTGACGGCCTTGGGGCTCGATAAGCATCCTATGAAGTACATTTGTAAGCCTTGGTAGGGGTAGAGCGATTCTCAATTGAAACTAATATGGCGTGAGACTTGGCATTTATTTGCAAGTGACATGCTTACCAGGTCATCGGGACGTAACTAAGCCCTATGAGCGTAGTCAACCCCGTTTTCGAAGCTGCCATGTGTCTGCGCGATCCTAAAACCCGAGGCACCCTGTCGTTTTCCTTCTTCTAGCTTGACAGTAGCGTGGGTTGTCAACACAATGCCCACCTGGCCCCTCATTTCAGCCCGCTAATGGAACATTAGAGCCGGTTCATCAACAGCCCTAGTAACATTACACTACCGACAATGCCCTCCCCATTGGGTCGGCGTAAACTTATTGAGTTGTCCGACAAGCGTGCTAGTCACAAAGCTGCAGCGAGATAACCAACACCCTGTGATAAGTGTGGTCCCAACGGCATAGATGCGGTAGCAATCGTGCCCATGACTATAGTTTCCATTGGTGGGCTTCTGTTTAAACTCGCCAGGTTAAACAGGTCAGAGAATATGAAAAATACGGTTCAATAGTAACGCATAAAATCTCAAAGTAGCAGTCTCAAAGTAGATTCAATTTGCCAAGTTGCTATCAATCGGGAAGATTACAAGAGTGTCGAAAAGCATGGGGGTACGGCATCAGGCGTCCTACCACAGTCCCAGCCACATCTTCGCGATAGGCTCAGGAACAACAGCGACTTGGTAAGATGGGCGTTCAGTAAGGCTGATATGACTCGAGGCCTCATCCTATTTCCATCAGACCTTTGAACTGGTGCTCGGCGCTTCGATAATGGGCTCTTCCTCCTGCTTCCAAGCTTCGTACTCCAACAGCCCAGACTCGTTACGGATTGCTGCACCGTTCTTACTGTGGATAATGGATCAGCCAAAATGTGTCAGAAATCATACAAGAAATAACTTACAGATCTCGCCGAATCATGAAGAGGATTGCAAAGACGGAAACGATAGCAAGCCCGATCATGCCAGCGCAAATCTGGTACCCAAACTGGTATCGTGGTGCTATTGAATGGTCATTAGCACTGGTTTCAAGGGTCTGGAGTAGTTTTCTTACCATCTACAGCGGGAAAGAGGAATACCAGAGCCCACGAGTTGATGGCATAGACGCAGGTGTTTCCAATAGAGACGATCAGTCCTCGAAGGTTGCCGTTCCCTTGGCAAACCTCGTTCAGCCACGCGATGGTGACCGACTGTGCGGGTAAACCTGCAGTTATGGAGATGTATCCAACGAATTTGAGCCAATCCGGGGCTCCCCAAACTGAAACGAAAGCGTTGCCCAACAGGCACAGGACCATATTGGCCACAATGACCACAGGACGGTTCTGCAGCATATCTGAGACGTAGCCACTGATGAGAGAATTGATCAGTGCAGCTCCTTGGCCTGCGGTCGGAATGTTGTTGATCTGCGGCACAGAATATTTTCCGAGATAAGTGAGCCACAGGTTGAAGTAGCCATCTCCCCAGGAGAACGCGCCATACAGGCTGTTGGGTGTGTAAGATTAGCCGGGATTCAGAACAAAGGCATTGACTAAATCGGGGCAACAGAATCACTCACAAGTAGCACGTGGCAAAGAAGTAAACGTGCCATGTGGACCAAATGCTCTGGAAGCGCTTCCAGGTCACCTTTTGCACAGGACGTCTCCCGATGCTGTCCATTCGCTTATTGGCAAGCTCGATTTCCTACCAACGACGTCAGAATATTTCAGAATGGTAAGATGGCAGCTTGGGTTTTACCTCTGGTTTGAGCCACCTTGCTTTCGTGTTGCTAGGCTGATCAGGTAGAGCATAGAACCCCCAAATGGCGATAGGGAGGGAAATGATTCCATCAAAAATGAACAGCCACCTTAGAGAGTCAGTGAATAGTATTCCGAGTCTTCATAGGGCCGGTACTGACCTCCAACTGGCCAAGGCTCGACCATTCATGTTAGTATAGAGACCAGCTTGAATATATCCAGAGAACATTCCAGCCACTCTTGCGGAAACTTCATAAAGCGCCATCCTCTTGCCCAACTCTGAGGGGGTGTACCAAGCACCTAGAATTGCGGCAAAACCAGGGAATGCAATGCCCTGGAAGAAGCCAATGGCAAACCGCAGACCATAAATCTGCAGCGGAAATATCCATGAGCCCTACCAACAAAACGGTATATGCGGGCGATTGTTGACTTACTGTACCAGCATCCTTGGCGCCAGCAATTGCCATGACCAACCCAGTCCAAGCGAGCTCGCAGATTGGCATGAGGATCGAAGGGCGGATTCTCGTGGAAAGAAGCATAAGAGGAACTGCAAGGTGGTCAGCAGAGAACCAACCATGGCGACCGACGCGTAATCGAACCTGCTCCTGCGATGATGCCGCAGTTAAAAGTCGTCGAGAAGTAGTTCAGCTCATTGCCATACAGTGAAAGCTGTCAATCTCGGTTAGCCCGTGTGTTCTGCTATTGAATTGGCTACTGGCTTACATCTTCCTTCATTCCAGACACATAGGCGTTGCTAGACAAGTCCGTCAGTACACATATCCATGCAAAGTGTCGAGGAGGTTTTACCTGATGTTGGTGTTATCCAAAGTCTGGATAAAACATGACAGGGCAGTGTAAGACCTATTCTAATGTCAGTATCGTCAACCTCAAATCTTGCCAGGTAGGGACGCACAAGAGAAACGTGTCGAGCTTCCGAACCAAGGTTCTATCAGGGTCGATGTTGAAATACACCGGCAGTGTGACACCAAAGATTTGTCTACGACTCTCATGTTGATCGATGGCCGCATCCTGGTTTCTAGGAATATCGATTGTAACTTGAGCTGCGGCGCTCTCCTTGCGGTCAATGACCCCAGATTCTTTGTTAGAAGCCATCTAAGCGTAGCGATGCCAAGGATCAGACAAATGCAATGCACAATGCTGACCTGCAGATATGGTATGGTTCGGTTCCAGACAGTCGGATATATGTATGGCCTATCATCAAGAACACCACAACCTGTGTGAACTAACTGCCCAAGACGCAAGTTTGGCGGCGATTGCGACCTAGCTCATGCGCTCGCCGTGTTCCAACTTGTCGGGATCAAAGTGGATCTCGGTTGCATCTGAAATATCCCCAGCCGACCTCGGGCTACATTTGCCCGAATGGGGAAACCCGAAGCGCACCTCGCTTGATACGGCCAGCTTGGAGTCAACAGCATAAGACGCAACTTTGGTGATAATGGCGAATTCGTCCCGGAGATAAGACTTGATTGCCAAATGCCGAGTATTCGGTGTCTAAGTGGGCCTTCTTCGAACACGACTATCGAAATCCAACCTTTAGCATCTTCTGCCATGCAGTGTGAGTCTTGGGGTGTGGGAGCCCATGCCGAACTAAGAGTACCTTATCTCTCCCCTTCAACGGCTGGAGAAAGTCGGGGAAAGTCACCATCTCAGAAGACCCCTCCGCAGCTTCCACAAGTCAACCGCACATGTGCTCGGGTTCACCTTGACTTTAAGCAACATTGATCCAACTCGTCAAAGTAGAATCAATCCATCGGATGCAGAATCGATACCAACACTAAAGAAAAGAACCTCGAAACAGCGAACATGGCAGAAGGAAAGAAGCGCATCTATCTGAATGCTTTCGATTCCTGTACCGTGGGGCATACCAGCCCGGGTCAGTGGCGAAATCCTCTGGATCAATCATCCAAGAAACGAGACCTCGCCTACTGGACAGAAACCGCGAAGCTGCTAGAAAAGGGAAAGTTCCTGTGCTACTTCTTGGCTGACACAGTTGGAGGATTCGACGTGTACAAGGGGAGTCGGGATCCTGCCATCAAGGTGGCGTCGGAGTTCCCTGTGACCGACCCGTTCATTGTGAGTGACTCTCAGAAACAGATCATCGAACGAGTACAACTAACCCCCAGCAAGCCCATATCGGCAATGGCTGCCGTAACAAAGTCGCTAGGCTTCGGGATCACGGCATCAACAAGCTATGAGCGGCCTTTCCTGCTGGCCCGTCGGTTTTCGACGCTCGATCATTTCACTAAGGGAAGAGTTGCCTGGAACATTGTGACTTCTTGGAGCAAGTCAAGCGCCCTTGCGATGGGATTGACCGATGTCGTCCCCCACGACGAACGATACGCCGCAGCGGACGAGTTGATGACAGTCCTGTACCAGTAGGTTCCCATGATTCTTCGATCGAGCGCTTCATATATGTCCTTCCGACTGCTGATGGTATACAGGCTATGGGAGTCGTCCATCGCCGATGATGCAGTTGTTGAAGACAAAGCAACTGAGACTTACATTGACCCATCGAGAGTGCGCACCATTAATCACCATGGCAAGTATCATCAACTAAGCAGCCCATTCATCGTGGACCCAACTCCGCAGCGTACACCCTTTCTCTTTCAAGCCGGGACGTCGCCGTGAGTAACCATGCCAAAGTCCTCTTAAACGCAAGTCCCACTAACTTCCGCAGTGCTGGCTCAGCCTTTGCCTCGAAACACGCCGAAGCAATTTTCGTAGCAGGACATGTTCCGGGTACTTTGGCACCTAAAATTGCTCGGATTCGTCAGTTGGCGGCCGAGCAAGGCCGAGACCCGGCGAGCCTGAAGTTCTTTCAATGTATAACGGTCATTCTTGGTGAGACAGACGAAGACGCTGCAAGAAAACTCGAAGAGGTCAAAAAATACCAGTCACTGGAGGGAGGCCTCGTTATTTTTAGTGCCTTCACCGGAATTGATCTAAGTCAGTACGACTTAGATCAGGAAATCAAGCCCGACGACAGCAAGTCGTCTGCGATTATCCAGTCAGCTTTTAGCAATCTCTTCAACGAGAAAGCAGGTGCCGGGAAGTGGACTCCTCGCCGTGCCGCTGAGGAGTTGTCCATTGGCGGCAACGGTGCAGTTCTTGTCGGAAGTCCGCAGACAGTCGCCGACGGGATGGAGATGTGGATCAGGGAAGCTGATCTTGATGGATTCAACCTATCTCCCGTTGTCCAACCCCAATCATGGGAGGATATTGTCAATCTTCTCGTTCCTGAGTTACAGAGGCGTGGGATCTACTGGGATGACTATGACGTCCCAGAAGGCACACTGCGTGAAAACGCTCAAGGGAAGGGGCAGAGTAGATTAAGAAAGGACCACTTTGGGAGCAGCTTCACTTTCAAGTAGAACATGCTATAGAGCATCCAATCTTAACTGCTAGCGAGAAAATACGTGTTGATAAACAATCTGACGACTATGAATCTTTATTAATAGGTATTGCTAAAGTTTGTTAACAAGTTCCAGTCATTGTCCAGATCCATCATTAACGAATCAGTCCATGACAAATCTCCCGAGACATTTAAGCCGAAATTCCCTCCCATCAGGTCTGTAGGTCCCAACATAGGGCTGGCCATAGAGCGGCCCAGATACTCTAACGCCTGCGGTTCCACCTCGCCAACGCTCCCGGTCAGAAGGCCGGAACCTGAAAGCTGCCTGGCTGATGATGCTTGACCTAGATCAAACTGGGCATTCGTCTGAGCATGGGCCAAAGCGAAGGCGTTGATGTCTTTTGTTCGACGGCGCAGCACAATGCCAAAGTATGGTATCAGAATCTTTTCTGGCTCCTCGCCTAGCCGGCCTGGCTGGAGGTCAATTTCTTGAGATTCCATGAGCATGCCGAGAGCATTGAAACATTGCGATGAGATCTTTGAACCATCTTTTTTCATGTTCTGATGAAATATCTCCTTCACACCTACAAGCAAGCTCTTGTCCTCTCTAGAGCTTGATGTGGTTGCCACATGGCCCAAATCGTCGAGCCCGAGAATCAGTAGAACAGCAGCCATAAATGCGAGGAAGGCAGTTGTCTTGCATTCAAAGAGGCATGAACCCTCCACGGGAGAATGAAGTAGCAAGAAGCGCTTGAGCATTTGGCGGGAGGCTTCCATACAAGCCAACTTGCTGATGACCGAATTCGACGTGGTATCCGACTTTGCCATGAATGGTAAATGGAGATAAGTCCTTATGTGAAAAAAGTAAAACTGAAGCAGTACTCTCTCTCTGAGCTCATCGTTTTGCGACAGTCGATAAAGTTCGTCTGAAGTATCCCACCATTCTTCGGGAAGCAAGGCTGCCATTGTGTCCATCTGCTCATCTAGGCTCAGGGTTTCAGCAAGTGAAGGCTTGGCAAGTACGAGATTTCGCTCGATGATTTTTCCTGCAAGCACAACTGTTCGCAGAACCAGCTGATCCTGTGCAGGTTGACTGCTTGTTAATCTTGAAGCGAAGTAGCTGTCATTGAATCCATGAGGGACTCCTAATAGCAGGCTTGTGAAACGATCTCCGTGATAAACTGCCCACCAGATGTTGTTGGCGAGTGCCTGTTTTCCGTCGGTACGGTACAGTCCCTGGCTAGATCATCAGCATACTTCAATTCTCAGGAGGGTTAAACCGACCATGAGCTGTGCAATCGCCATGCCCTGCCGCCAGATAAGCCATGAGCGACGTGGATGGCCGACTTCAGTGAGTGATTTGGCGAGCAAGATAAGGCATTGCATCCCCTCGACTGTGGAAACGTATTCGAACTCTGAGATAACGAGGCTTTCTACAACAGCGTACAGTTGGTGATATCTGTTTAAGCTGCGGGCATAGGCAGTCACTAGGGTAGCCAGAAGGGCAGGGTTACTGCTCGTGTAGGTACGGGCAGCGAATGTAGTCAGGTCCTCGACCGGCTCCCCGACGTTGAGATGGGTCTTGAAGCGGAAGGTTACCCACCAGGACCCATGCTCAGATAAGGTCGACATGACGGAATCATAGCTAGGTAGAGCCGAACGGAGAGCTGCACATACATCCTTGGCCTTGCGTTGGCGTGACTGGAAGATGCTAGAGCATTGTGGGCTTTGGCCCTCTCTGAACGGTTCTGACTTTAGCTCATCACCTAGAGTTGGGGACACGGTCTTGGACGTCACACAGCCCGTTGACCAGTGCTACACGATCAGCAGGGGAGTTCCCAGGTGCATGAAATAAGGTGGCAAAATGAAATCCTCACCTCGCTATCCGCAATGAAGGAGACCAAAGGGACTTGGCTACTTTCTTCATTAACCGGGATATCGGCATCTGACGAATCCGGTCTATCAGAACTGGATGAGATCAGCCGCTGCTGTAGTGGTAGCGACCGGGTTCTTACAGTGTGAGATCGCGGAACGGCTCAGCCGGTCTGACTGAGCTTTGAGGAGTGTCTCCGCGACTTGGAAGACCTGTCTCTCGGCGTTGGCCGACGCACCGGCTGCCACGGGCAAAACAAGGCGAGCAAGCCGAAGCGTTGGCTGCAAATGTGCAACGGATTTTGCGACGGCGGCCTATGAGTTGGTCAGATAGCAGCACAACGATCCAGGCTGAGAGCGGACGAACACTCGATGCAACTGTGAGTTCCCTTTCTCATCTGCTTCCGAGCCTTTGTGGCCGCGCCTTGCTGGCCGTTTGGGCCGACTTCATCCATGGCTGAGACTCCACTCAATCTCGGAGGCCGCTGCAGAGACGGAAAAGATTGAAGGAAGCTGGAATTCCGCCCGTCTCACTGGAATACTGACGGACGAGATTACGCTCATCCGCTTCATGCCGTAAGCATGGGAGCTGCTTCGTCCGCGTCACGTGTCTCCATGCCACGACGGAGCTTACTCGTCCGTTGTTCGTCCGTCCGTCCATCCGGGTGTCAGTCAGTCCAACGCACAATGCAGCATGCAGACTTCACGGCATCAAGATATCCATTAAATATAAGTATGGATTCATGGCCATGTTCAATTAGTCGTCCCAGTCATTCTAGACAGTTCTTCCATCCAAACAAAAACAAAACAATCTCAAACTTCGAATTCACTTCAACCCTTCACCATGACTTCTTCTACTTGGCTTGTCACGGGAACCACTTCCGGCATTGGTGAAGCTCTAGTCAAGAACATTCTTTCCCGCGGGGACAAAGTGATTGCCTCCGGTCGCAAGGTCGAGGAGCGACTCGGTCCGCGGATTCCCAAATCGGAGAACCTCGAGTATCTCGAACTCGACGTGACTGCAGCTCAGCCGCAGATTGACGCGCAGGTGAAGAAAGCCTGGGAGATATTTGGGTCAATTGACGTGTTGGTCAACAACGCTGGTCGCGCTGGGGTCAAGAGTGCCGAAGAGGCAGAGTAAGTTGACATATTCCCATGACATTTCTATAGTCATGTTTAAAACGTATGTCTGACATCATCTAGCGACGCCTACGTCAATGAGATGTTCCAAGTGAACCTGTTCGGGCAAATGCGTGTTACGCGCGCAATCCTCCCCATGCTCCGAGCTCAGGGCCACGGCTATGTCGCCTTTACATCGTCAAGTTCCGCCTGGACACCACTACCATTCATGGCACACTACGCATCTTCAAAGGCTGCATTGAGCGCCTATGTCGAGGCTCTGCACAAGGAAAACATTCCCCTGGGCATTCGATGTGTTGCCATTGAATCCGGTGGAATCCCTACATCCTTGGGGCAGCCTCGCGAAGAGGGCAAGGAAACATCCGCTCTCCCGGCCATCGATGCTCACTTGCCTCTTTTTGGGGAGCTGATGAAACTTTTTGGGGAAACCCCGATGGATATCATGCCAGGAGATGTGGTCAAGGTTGCCAAGAACATCGTCGACATCGTCAAGAGAGAAGGCGTGGCCGAGGGACGACCATGGGCTACCCGCGTCCCATTGGGCTCAGACGGCTGGGGCTATGCGGCACAGAGATGTGAGGAACACTTGAAGGTCTTGAATGACTGGAAAGATGTCAGCTTCAGCACCGACCGTGAGGGGCAGGCGGCTGTGACAACAAAGTTGATGCACAGATTTACAACCACACTCGACTTAGAATAGGTACGGGTTCATTGGTACCGGATCCCTCGCAATAGATCCACTTTGTCAACGTAAACTGAAGTATTGGTGTTTGCACAAACATCAATAGGGGGCTCAAGTATTGCACGTACTTGACAGGCTGAAGAAAGATTGCGAGAAAATATGCATACAAGGAGGCAAGTAGCTAAGAGGCAAGCCTCGTCAGTCGTTTGTTTAGAAGACTATTAAATTATCACATGGCTTCTCTCTTTAAGAGCCGTCCTGCTTGTAATTATTTAATTTAAGACGTGACCCAGTATTCAGAGCATGCTCTAGGGCACACCTTGAAGAGTAAACAGCGAACGTAACCCCTATATAGGTCTAAATAGTCGTGCGTCGCCAGGCGGAAAAATTAGGTCCGCGTAAGATCCGCTTTATTTTTTGCCTCAGGGACGATCTGAGGGCCAATAGCAGTCGGACCCTGACTTCTGAATGCACTGGGTGTCGGTCATTCGTGCGGGATCCCCGGCAGTGGAACAAATCGTCATCAAGCCCCGACTGTACCTGCCGCTCCAAGAGAGTAAGTCTTCTCTTCGATGTTAGGCTCACGTTGGGCGTAGTGAGCCTCAGTCTGAAGTTCGTCCTTTGCTGTGATGTTGCTCGGTCAGTAGTCAGTAAGAAGCTTAAGAACTGACTGACATGAAGAAAACTCTCATTGGAGCTTCTTCATCCCTGCCCTCTTTTTTTCTTTTTTTTAAATTGGTCAAGATTTCCTTGAGGCTCCTCTTCTATGTATTTACCGGCCAAAAGTTGTCGTTTTCGTGATCTCTCTGGATGGAGTCAGGCTTTGCTCGCCCAACGACCCTTCGTCGTGTTCAACGGTCGCTCTGAAATGGGCTGCCAGAGCATGGCTGGCGGGTATGATGAAACATGTGTAGTTTCACATGGAATCTGACCCAGTAAGGTTGTTGTACTAATTGTGTCGTCCATCGTTCCACCACAAGTAGGCTGGTGGTAGGTAAGACGTAAGGTAGGCTTTTGAGGTGGTGGGTTAAATCAGGCTAGACTGGGGCTGTGCTGGGGATGGATGGGTGGGTGGAGTTTAACTTAGAGCATAAAGAGAATGAGGAAGTGCCAGTGCTCAAGCAGGCCATCAAATGATATTGAGTCGAGTGGGGAAATGCGATTCTTCCGGTGCCTCAGGTCGCAGAACCCCTGAAAGGTCAAAATGTGCTGCACGGAATACACGCTAGGAGTACGACTCGATGAATATCTGCAAGCTAGAAAAGGCTATTTGAAAGCAAAAGAATACTGTATTTGCCCATACTGCCTAAGAGGCTTGCGAGAAACTTCTTACTCAGGCTGCGGGAGAAAAGAATAGACCGCATAACCAATGCATTCTGTGGGGAATCACAGGATTTGAGTACGCTCCGCAGTATTTCTTAGATAATTACCCCAAGTCGTCAGGTATTAACTTTATTTTAATAGCTGGCGTGAAATTACGTAGGGGGGACTTTGACTCGAGTTTTAGGTGGCTCTCATTACTAACTTCCTGAAGCTGACATACATTTATCCGCTTGTAGGTGATCGTCCATGACACCCACACTGTCACCGCCGGGACGTCAAACCAATATGAGAGTCGAAATCGCTGACATCTCTAATGTGAACAAGGTTTCAGTTTGCTTTGTGAGGTGCTTCTGTATCATTTGGCCCACCTGAGAACCTTGAATGACTTTTCCTCGATGTCATCAAGGCCGAGGACCTCTCTCCAGGGTAGCCCTCGAAGAATTGTTTTCTGCTTTCAAGGCATCCCAAAGACGCGGCCAATAATGACGCCCGATTTGCCCACCGTCTGATATCGTTCGACTTGTACAGCCAAGAGTCAGCGTAACAATTTTGTTCACCGCCGTAGTTTCCAAAACTGCGATCCGCCCACCCATTTGTCAACCATGGAGTCCATTGTATGCTGGCTGCCAATGGATCTTCTTAGACGTCAGTCCTGACATATTTACCGCCGGGCAGAAGCTATCCACAGGGCCCAAATAACACCGAGTGGAGGTAAGAGTCGTCGCCGGCCGATTTCCATGCAGTATAGGGGTGGGACTGCAGCTTGCAGGCCGGGCTAGGACCAGGCTTAGGGTGAGGAAAGCGCCCGGGCGAACCGGCTGGACCGGGCGGTCAGGTTGAAAACATGAGATATCCTTGCTACGGCCTCATGGAAACTAAGATTAGCCGTATCCCTGACCCAATTGCTTGTCTTACGGCTGCATCCGAAAAGGTATTCTTCCGAGCGCAATGGGCGCTGTAGCGGGTTTCAAGGCCCAAATTGAACTAATTAGCCTAGGGTTGCCATATCTCGGCCCCTCGGGACATCGGGAACCAGGGCCAGACAGGGATTGCTAGATCGGCTCCTGTCAACTGGACTGTTTTGAAGCTTTTTGCGGGTACAAATCTTAGAGTACCCTTAATAATAAGCATATCCGCTCCGAAGTCCACTGAATAACAACGGATGACATGCTCCGGCGAGGGAAGGCTGGAATATGTGCAAACAGATGTCGAGCAGCCTAGGGAACCATTCAAGTGCAAACAAGCCTCACCATTTGCCATCCGCGATTTTTTCTTCAACGATGGACCTGCCACAAGACACGAGACAGTGGCCCAACATTTCTTCGTATTTGACAACCGAACCGTCGGAGTGGGGATGGGAAATGTCAGGGGCTAGCATGGTTGTTTTAGGGTGGAGTCCAGAGGTCTAAACATTCCACCGCCTTATCAATCCTGTTTTGTATTTCCGCCAATGGCCGTTGCCATGGATGAGTAGAACTACGCCCTCGCTTTGTTGGTTGGTGGCTTGTGGTCTCGCCGTCGGTCCTGAAACCCAACTTCGGCCAGAGGCGACCGAACGAGCCCTGGAGCTACCCATGGACGCTGGGAGTCGGGAGCCGCTAATACAGCCTCACCAACGAAACATGCGCAAAGAGTCAAGGCTTCAAAGGACTCTGTTGGTGTATAAAGGCGCCGTGAGCCGCACGCTTCTGCAGTTCTGATCATTCTCACGCACTTCATCATTCTTTACCCTTAATCTTCATTCACACTCATTAGCCCTGGTGGTTATACACTCGTTTCATCGCTCTCAACAAACAACACAACACAACACTCAGTTCATTTACTCAAGTCTTCCAAACAACATTCACCATGAAGTTCTCCGCTGTCCTCACTGGCCTTTTCGCCACCGCTGCCTTCGCCGCTCCCTCGGCTGACATCACTCCCAACACTGTTGGAGTCCTCGAGAAGCGCGCCTCTTTCCCCATCCCTGCCTCCAAGGGCTCCGTCACCTACAAGAAGGTTCAGACCATCAAGGGCACCTTCGATGGTGGCATGAAGACCTACGGCCGAGGTGTCAAGTGCACTGGTCAGGCTGAGGGTGGCGACGCTGACGCCGTCTTCATTCTCGAGAATGGTGCCACCCTCAAGAACGTCATCATCGGCGCTGATCAGATTGAGGGTGTTCACTGCAAGGGTGCTTGCACCATTGAGAACGTCTGGTGGAAGAAGGTCTGCGAAGATGCTCTCAGCATCAAGGGCAACGGCAATGCCCTCGTCAAGGGCGGTGGTGCCACTGGCGCCGAGGACAAGATCATCCAGCACAATGGTCTCGGCACCGTCACCATCGACGGCTTCACCGCCGTTGACTTCGGCAAGCTGTACCGCTCGTGCGGTAACTGCAAGGTCATGGGACAGCGCAACGTCATCGTCAAGAACGTCAAGGCTTCTAACGGCAAGCTCCTCACTGGTATCAACTCCAACAAGGGCGACGTCGCCACCATCACCAACACCTGCGCTACCTCGGTCAAGAAGATCTGCACTGAGTACAAGGGCACCACCCCCGGAAACGAGCCCAAGGAGATCAGCTCCGGTCCCAGCGACCACTGCAAGTACTCCACCATCAAGTCGTGCTAAACGGTTTCACCGTACGGCAATGCACAACATGTTGGTTGCTTGTTTGATCTGGGATCGACGGGAACGTGATGTTGGGGGGAGGAGAGTTAGTTGTTATTTGTAGACCTTTTATTCTTGATACTATAGCTTGTTTCCATATAAATAAGCAATAATTATCCTTTTCGCCATCTTATCGGAGCAATACCTTGATTTATAGTTGTGATGTGCTATTGGCCAACGTCACTGAACGCTAATGTAAGCCATTTCATCCCCGCATCTTAATGTTGACCTCGGTCCAGCGGCAAATGGTCGTCCTTGAACCAGGTGTCAGTTGCGTCTCCTCTCTGAGTGATGAGGTTTATAAGGTGAATAAGGGAGCTGTACTCCAATCGGTCGCGTTCAAAAAGGGACGGGCAGCTACGTGATTACATGCCGATTTCCAATCTACAAGGCCTCCCACGTCTTTCAATCCCTGCCGCAGTCACGCCTATAGGTCATGTTCCATGGCTGGTTGTGAAATAGACGCGATATTGGTGTGCTTTGGGTGTTGGAACATCAATATGCTAGAATCTAGCTCGCAACTTTCTTGTTCAGAAAGAGCGTTTGGACATTGCAGAATCCCTTGAGCCCGTTCAAACCCCACTCTGTGCCGATTCCACTCTCCTTGTGTCCCCCGAAAGGGGCTGCAGGTGAGAGATCGAAGTGCGTATTGATCCACACATTTCCAGCTTGGATTCTTTTGCCGATACGCGCCGCGTTTGCAATGTCGTTAGACCAAATAGAAGCCCCTAGTCCCAAGTTTGTGTTGTTCGCTCGGCCGATCACTTCTTCCTCCGTTTTCCAAGATAGAAGTGGCACAATTGGTCCTGTGATAAGAGTAAGTACTTAGTAACATAGAGCAGGCAAATTTTCATACCGAAAGGTTCCTCGACGACAATCCGTGAATCCTCCGGGGGTCGGTCAATAATCGTAGGGTTGATGAAGTAACCATCAGATGGCGAAAAATCTCCTCCAACAGCCACCTTCCACCCTTGCGTCTTGATATCCTTGAAGAATGACTTCACTCGGTTGTATTGCATCTCATTTTGGAGAGGACCATGGCTTACTCCCTCCTTTGAGCCGTCTCCGAGAACATACGACTTGACCTGCTTGACCAGCGCCTCTTGGAATTGTGGGAAAATGGAGTCATGAACATATATGCGCTTTATGTTCAGGCAAATCTACCGAAAAGAGTTGTCAGTCGTTCACGACACGTAAAGAAATGTCAAAATTGTCCTCGAGTACACACCTGGCCAGAGTTGAGGAAAGCAAAGAAAGCGACCTGAATTGTTAGCCAATGCCCCCTATTCAGATCATTGCGACCACTCTCACCTTCTCAGCAACCTTCTCGATATCAACATCGGGACAGATAATAGCTGGATCGTTACCACCACTAGTTTCGGTCTCAGTATATCTTCCATTCTCCGATTCCGTTCAGAGTAAGACTCACAGCTCTAGCGTGACTCTTTTCAGTGTCTCGCTAGCGCTCTTAAGCACAAGCTTTCCAGTAGCTGTAGAGCCAGTGAAGCTGATTTTACCAATACCAGGGTGACTAGTGAGCCAGGGCCCGAGCCTGTCATCCCCGCTGAGGGATTGAACCACACCAGGGGGGAAGAACTGTTGAGCAAGTTCAACAAGCTTGAGCCCACAATATGGGGTAAAGGGCCTAGAAGGAGATATCAGCATGAAGGAACTACCACTTTAACAATATGG
This sequence comes from Neonectria neomacrospora, assembly GCA_013756995.1. Classification (NCBI taxonomy): domain Eukaryota; kingdom Fungi; phylum Ascomycota; class Sordariomycetes; order Hypocreales; family Nectriaceae; genus Neonectria; species Neonectria neomacrospora. The sequence goes on from JABSTB010000160.1 coordinate 124,612, forward strand.
GCGAGGGGGCTTACGAAGGCTTCACAATGATGACGTTGCCTGTCAGGAGCGCAGGAGCTAGTTTTCCTGTGGCCAGTAGAAGAGGGAAGTTCCATGGGATAATTGCTCCCACAACACCGATTGGAGTGTAGCTGGTAATCACGCTGCGATTCTCTTCATCCTCAATGATATCTGTTGGCAAAGGGATGTTTGCCATGCCACGGATCCATTCGATGGCCGCCTTCGTCTCGGCCTCCGCTTGAGGTATCTGATATCAAGATTATTAGACCAGAACCTATGCAGTCGATGTGAGATACTAACCGGCTTTCCTTGCTCCGTGATGAGAAGGTCTCGAAATTTAATCTGCAACTGGTCCACGGCATCCGCGTAGGCTAGCACAGCGCGGCGACGCTCCTCGTAGGGAACGTTTGACCATTTCTGGAAGGCCTCCGTAGCAGCAGCAACTGCGCGGTCCAAGTCATCTTGGGTAGCCACAGGAACTTCGCCCAAAGGCTGCAAGTTGGCAGGGTTGATGCCATGCCGGGTTTCTCTGGTAGTCGCAGCCTGTCCGCCAACAATCTGGACGAAGTTGCTGTCAAAGTCCAAAGGTCTGACGGACTGTTTCGTGCTGTTGATTGGAGTCGTAGCTGACATGCTTGGTATCGTTCTTGGAGGAATGAATAGAACAGAGAGAATATATTTGGGGGTATGCCTCGAACCCTAGGCCGGACGTCGATTCTTGTTGGTAAAGAAGGTGAGTCTCACGCGTCCTTGATGCGGCATTTTATCTGTTTCTAGAGAGCGGCAGTGGAACGTGACATGACTTTTCCCAAGCCCTATTAGTGGTCCGAAGTTGTGGATGTAAACGCCAGCTTCGCGTCTGTGGTGGTTGTGTGGTCGGAATGTGAGACATTCAATGCTTTTACCCCGCATCTTGTCTCGGCGATCAAGGTCGGTTAGGATCGGGAGGTCGCAACGCAGACTATCCTGGTAAGTTGAAATGTGTGCTAACTCGGGCTGTGTTTATGTGACATCATGCACTCAACATCTCTCCCTTCTCCCCGTAATATTTCGGAAGTGTTACTCAGAGTCATTTTCTGGCTTCTGGTTACATTGTTCCAACCACATTGATAATAAAGATTGCTCGGGGGACTCAAAGTCCCTAAAAGATATGAGAGAGGAAGACCTAGATCTGTATGGACAAGCTGGGAGTATTCGGACTCTCCTCTCCTATGTCAATGCGATGCAACGGATATGTATGCTGTCATTAAAGACAGTAAGTATCTATAAATCTTAAGCTCTGAAGGTAAACTAAATTTTAAAATAAAGGAAACGGACCGTGTGAGCCCTGACACTGAGTATCAGAAGCCGTGCTTATCAGTCACTCTCTAACACCCTACAGTTTCACAGCCATTCCCTGCGCATTCTTGTTTCCTCCCAATTCTTGCAAGTCGAAATGCTGGACTTGCATCTTTCTGACTGCATCCACCACCGTGACAGCCGCGTGTTTTGTGCCATTTCCGGGGCTAAGAGCATAGACAAAGTTCCCAGCTGCCCTGAGGTCAATTAATCCCGGGTCGCCGTTCGCGCCGAGATCGATGGTGCCTTGAATGCTCGCATCGGTCAACGACATCTCTACCAGTCTGTTGACTGCAACATCCGTGACGAATGCGGTTCTTGTTGCCAGAGAGATAGCAACCCAACAGGTCGCCTTTTGCCCGCTCACTGTAGCTTTGGCCTTGACTGTTGCAATATCGGTTCCAGAATCAAGAGAAAGAACAGCGCCGCCAAACGAAGCATCTGCCACGAAGATGTTCTTAGAGCCGGGAATTGTAGAAGACCCGAAAAGAACGGCGGTGCCGCTCGGTGATGATGTTACGGCCTGCTGGCCCAAAGATGCCAATCCAGCACTTGCAGCGCTTTTTTGGTAAGACTCGACGGGGAAGACAGCCAAAAACCCGGTCTGGTTCTGGGGAGGATTCCCCTTCACTGTAACGAACAGACTATCTTCATCGTTGGAGAAGAAGACTTGAGAAACTGTGTTGAAGGGTCCCACAGGCGGTGTTGTTTGATTTAGGTCAAATGGACGAAGATTATCCATGCCTTTCATGCCCTTGTGAGAAAACGAACTGCATGAGACTCCAGCCTTGGCACCGGAAGAACCAACGCAGACCATTTTGTTCTTCGCAGATGCCGTAACGGTATTGGGGAATTCTCCAAGGACAGCGATTGGCTTGCCAATCATGGTGAGCTTGGTTGGGTCGTCGTGATCGATGTTGAACATGGTGACAGTGTTTGACCCGGGGTTGACAGCAAATAGGTTCTAATGGGGAAGACGTGAGAAATTGATACGTGAACAACACAGCATCATTGGAATACAAAACATACGTTGTTAACTACAGTTAGGGCCGACTGAGAGAGGAGTGCATCTGGACCAGCAGGCTGCTTCGTTGTGCCGTCAATGGCGTTCGACCCAGTACCGCCAGTTGTGGTATATGTGCCTTTAGATAGCATTCCGTTGGTCGCGATCGAAAGGCTGATGATGGCATTCTCGTCGTTGTTTGTGATTAAGTAGATCGCCTTCCCTGGCTTGTGAGCGGCCTTGCAGCTCGCGGGATGTCCCAACGCCACAGGCGCTAAGGACAGAAGCATTGCCAGTATGTGAGCGTGCATCGCTGCGATTGGCAAAATGAGATGAAATAAAAATTGGCAAGGAGGATGGTTGACGAAAGATGATATCGGATGAGACGTGGAAAATGTAATTGGGACGCCGAGAAGGTTGTTGGTGAAGAGCTAGATTACATAGTAGTTAAAGAGGACATAGAACTACATTTATAAGATTTCTACCAGAATTCCTGATGGGCCGTTCCTGCTGCCTGTCGTCCGAGCATCCGCTTCGGTGTTTTCGTGGTACAGGTTTTGATACTCGATGTCCGATGTGAGATAATCAGAATTTCCTATTTGGGAAGAAATGATTACAGGAGTTTGACATCAGACAGCAAGGCGTAGCATCCTAGCTTTGCGGGCGACGCCCCGCCAATTTGATGGCGCGGAACTTGAGCTAGACCAATTAGGCACGCAGGCGATCAGCACTGGCCCAGAAACAGTCTAGTCGTAGGTTACTAGGAGGCTTCGTACTCGCTTGCCTAGCCAGGGACAAAACCGTGAGCCGGGCGGATCATGCGTGCAATTGCGTAACAAGGATTTCCTACATGCTGGTATTGCTCTATAGTGAGGTCACTTGGAGCTGGCAACTCGCTCGGGGGAGCAGGATAATTGAGCTTTGGGAACACTTGAAGGAGCTCCCTAAGAAGCTCAGCCCAGCTGCCATAGGAATGAGGAGAGTATAATTCACAATACAGTAGATCTCGTAGATCCGGCCTTATGTAGCAGCTTATGCGGAACCAGTTTGTTAATTTCTTGATTGACAAGTGAACCGCACATCATGTAGCTCTATCAGAGTGACAAGTTTGTTCCCATGAGACAAAGTGAACCACGATCACATTGTTCAACTACTCCCAGCGCAACTACCCTATATCCTTTGTCGATATTTCTCTTTTTGCTTTAACGCAACAACAGCCAATGATCGTTTAATTGGCGCTGAAAATCTTCCATGAAACGCTTCCCAGTGCCTGCAATAGGTGTCGTCTTGACTTGCTCAAGGTTTTTCGTGAAAACACTTGAGACATCAACCGTCTAGAATTTGCAACAGTGCGAGTGCGAAGTCATCTTGCCGCTAACCGAGATAGGAAATTTTGATTATTCAACCGGCTGAAACGCTGTGGAGTCAACTTGTGCTGACGCCCCTGACTCCTGAAGTGGTTAGCACCTTTTGTCAGAAATCCTGTGACCAAGGACACGACAGAGTCCGAAGAACGCGCCTCGACCTCTGGACTATCTCCATCACAATCAAACTCAAACTGCCTTCCTTCATTTGCCGCCGTTCGACTTAGCCACAATCCCAGCCCTTGCTAGTGCTTCACTCAACCTAACTCCCGATGAGTAAAAACATCTTCCGTATCTTCAATCCCGGAGGTTTGTTTTGACTGATTTTTAATGACTCTGTCTCAAAGTCGTGCGACTGGCTTGCGAAGATTCACTGACGGTTTGTCTCCGCAGGCCCAAAGCAAGATCCAGTCGAGAAACGGCGCGGTCAACTACGTAGAGCTCAACAGTGAGTCTCACAAAATACTCATTCGAACTGCCTAATGAGTTGTATAGAAACTACCGTGAACGCAAAGACAAATATGCAACGTCTCTGGAGAAGGAACTCGCTCGTACAAGGGCCAGTGAAGCAAACCTGATGCGTGAGGTTGAACAGCTGCAATCCACTGTTAAGGTGCTTGCGAGACTGTTGTCAGTCCACGCCATAGACATCCCGGCCAATATTTGGTGCGAGGACGAGAACGACATGGCAAACCAGACAATGGTCAATACCCCAGAAACCTCTCCATTCTCTCCATTGTATCAGATTCAGCTTCCGGTAAGGAAGACAAAGGCTCCTGTTAGTTCCCTGGAGGATTTAAATCGCGTGAGAGGGACCGAGAACCCTGCGTTGACACCGCAGTGGACCTTGTCAAGCGGCTATCAAGCACAGCCAGAGTCTCTCGTTCTCCCAAACGATCAAGATCACCCACTCCGATCAGCAGATTCGTGGGCCGAGGTTTCCCAAGCGTCAATGCCTTACCGAAACCCCAATAAGCGACTTTGCGACGTTGACCTTGTGACGGTTGGCATGGAGTTTGTCTTGATGTCTGTCCTCACCCCTTTGTATGAACATGGGCAATTTGATGAAAGAGAAATAAAAGGCCTAGTTTGCTGACGACACTCCACCATAAGGCTCGAAAGACCTTGTCTAGGTCACATTCATGGCGATCCAAGCAAGCCCGATGAGCCAGGTGGCCACGAACTGACAGTATCAGCCCAGCTCCTCGCTATTTCGCCTTCATTATTATCCAGCGAGCCAACGCCATCATTCCAGGAAGCTCCCTCAGCTCTACTTGATTGCCTGCTTAATCTCTCCCCAGACTTGTGTCCACATGGCGAGGTCACGCCAATTCAGGCATGGAATTATATCAGATGCCAGCCGCATTTTCCTAGTCTCGATGTGACGAGCTTATGGACACTGTTGGAAGGATTGCGAGAAGCAGTTAAATGTCATGGGTATTTTAAAACAATTTGAGCTACTATTATGCTAAATGACTGACTCTAGAGACAGGTTCGGGGCCGTTGTTGAGTGGGCTTTCTTTGAGAACTGGGTACATAACATGTTCATACTTCAGCGTGCTCACGATCCATTATGAGAGCATCCAGAGGCACTAGATTGAGTTGAAGGTTTGGCTGCAAAGTCGTAAGACAAAGAAGACTAGATTAAAGTTCAACATGATGTATAACACAATCAACCTGTGTGCTGATATTTGTCTGATGGTTTAACTGTCAAGCCCCGTTCTTCAGAGCTATGCGACAACCGGCACAAGCTACCATCTCGCATCCAGGGCAACGAAAAGAAAATCGAGGAGTACCGCGTTGACAGCGCTGGCATTTACTTGGGCCAGGGATCTGTTCCCACCATGCTCGATGTTTGCAGGGGCCTTTCTGCCTTGTCGTATCCCTGGGTGTTCCTCGCTTGCGAGCCTTTCCAGGCTTCCCTGGCCCATGCCCTTTCCATCTTGCTTCCCCATTCTCACGCCCAACTTTATCCTCAGCATTGAATGCTTCGTATGCTTCATGCCACCTTCTTGCGGCCTCTGCTGCTTCTTTCTGACTCCGGGCTTCCGCCGCACAACGCGCTCTTTGTGCCTCTGCAGCCCTTAACGCTTCCTCCCTTGCTTTGAGAGCTTCGGCTTCCTGAGCGGCTTTTGCTTGGCGGTTTCTTTCCCTTTGAGCTTCTGCCCTTTTAGAGCGTTCTTCTTCTCGCTTCCGGTTCTCTTCAGCCTTACTGGCCCAGTCATACTGGTACTCTGCTGCAGCCTTTTGACTGAGCACTTGTTCGATAGCCTCACGATGATTCCCTAGCTGCTCTTTCTTAGTCGCGACTACTGCTCTGCGTTGTTCAATCTGTGCCTCGACTACGAGCATTCCCGTCTTTCTTGCTGTCGCGCTGCGGTCTCTGTCGTCTTGCTGTTGCGGCGTTAGTCGCCATAGAAAGCCGAACCAACCACGTCTGGCTGCCTCGTCACGCTCGTCTTTGAGTGCCTCATCTTGAAGCCTTTTGAGCGCTCTTTCTCTCTCGTAGAGCTTTTCTGACGCGCAAGATAGGTCGGTTTCCAAGGCGCTACTCTGCTGAGCAAGTCTCTGTAGCTGGTGTGCTAGCTCCACTAGACGTTGTCGGTGTTTGCGCATTTCATACGTCTCAGAAGGTTGGCTTGGATTCTGGTAGGCATGTGCCCATGGGTTTTGCGTCTCAGAGTATGTGTTTTGAGCTCTGCCTGGGTCGCGATTTCCTTCGCTCTGCGGCTGATATTGTGAATCGTATTGTCGACGTTGGAGCGGATCGGATAGTGTTGAGTAAGCATTTTGAAGCTGCAGCAAGTATTAGCATTTGTGCTTCATTTTCAGGAGCATCACGCCACCCCTTCTGAAAATTAGCAGTTGCTTGAGGGTCGCCTGGATTCTTATCTGGATGTCTCAATCTGGCCAGCCGTCTATAGGCTACCTTGAGGGCCTCTGGCTCGGCTCTCTGAGACAGTTCGAGCACCTCATAGTAGTCAACACTCGTCATCGTAGCTGAGTTCAGGAGTTTTCAGCACTGGGGATAATGCTGGAGGAACATTGCCGCGTATCATCTACGCGCCTTGCTCGTAGATGAGGGGTAGTGGCCGGTTTATTGGGCCTTTGGTAATTTAGGCCGGTAGGCTGCAAGGCTGCGTGTTGGCTCATCGCAGTGTGTTAATTGGCTCAGGCTGTGCGGTTTGTAAATTCAAGAGTCCCTGAAGCTCATGAAATTATTATAGCTTACTAATGGCACGATAAATGGTGTAGAAATTGCATACTTAGTTATTAACTCGTGGGTTTGCCTTGGTTCATGTACAGTAAACCAGCCCAAAGCTGAGCAGTTCGCTGAAAAAGAAAAAGTTTAGCTAACAAATCGCCGAATAACTACGTTGTGAAATCACTAATTAAGCCTAAAGATATTCAAGTTATGTTGTTTTTATTTAGTAGAAGCTATACGGTGTGAAGTATGAACTTCTTTATAGTGGTTTCAAAGACATGGCATTTTATATCACTGATCGGAATATTAACATAAGCAAGTCTTTTGGTCAATCCTGTGGCTCCGACAGCGGCTCACCCTAAATACACAAACCAGACACTTCCTCACTGTTGCCCAGCAGCAGCTTTGACACACCCAAGGGAAAAGCCTAGTTGTAATGCAACAAAGGATACATACATGACAATATTCCAATAGCGCTGGGTTTTAATGATTGGCATATTGCCTGCCTCAAGATAAATGAGAGTGCGCTGTGTCCTTGGCCCTTTGAGACCCTGTCTTGAGCGGAAGGATCTTTATCTTGATGATAGTCTGATAGTCCGACCCCTAACTCAACAGTCTATATTCTAACATCCCTCACACCCTTATTGCTGTCTGAGAAATTATCCATTTCAACAAGGTCAAATTGCGCATAGCCAGTCCGCTGCTGGCGGTGGATCTTGCCCACTGAGATATCGTGGGTAGAGGATTTCGACGGGCGTGAAGCACTTGACAAGCCCATCAGCCTCGGTGCGAATCGCTTCAGGAACTTGCGGAAGGTAGGCATAGAGCCGCAGATAATAAAGAGATTGACTTCGAAAAACCTGCACCTGTTAGTATACTGCTGTCTCCTGCTTTGTCTTCGATGAGTAAGTGAAAACAAGGGGCTGTGAACTCACGACCAAACGTTGGCGGGCGCGGCGGCCCAGGGAATGTCCGAGGCTCCTAGGAGCGAAGGCAGGTAGACCATACGAACAATTGACGTCGCAACGGTTCTGCACATATGTAGTCAGTCATAAGAAAGTCTTGCCGTCCGCAATATACCCGACGAAATATGAGAGGAAGAAACTCACACTGAGCCAATACCAAACATGATAGCGGCTCCAATCTTCTGTGCCACTGGCATCCTCAAGCGAACAATCGTAGGAATAGGTATAATGAAGAGAATAATATCAGATACGATATTAGCAACCGCGATAGCAATGTACAGAACCGCCGCGTTGAGACATTTGCCGGTGTTGAAAGCGTACGGGTCCCAGCTGGCGCGGATCGGGTGGCATGCAAAGAGAAGCAGCGAAGCAATGATGATGGTGTAGCAGGTTACCATGGTTATTGTCGCCCAAATGGTAATTCTAAACCACTTCTGGGGCGATATTTGCAGGTAGAAGGTCAGAAGAGACGTTTTGCTGAGACCATTGCATGTGATGAAGATTGGCGCGACGATGTAGGAGCTCTGGCATATCAAGTCGTAAGTACTCTGCCACAAGGAGCCAAGCGTCGCCGGCTCTTAAACTTGCGTTTGGCATGAACGTACCAGCATGTGCTTCTCAAAGACTTCAATGGGCATCTCCCATGCATGGTGACACAGGCCTCCAATCGACACAGACCCTTGAACAAGCTTTGTCAGTTTGCGAGTCGTCTGAGGCAAGTGTTTCTTACAAATCTGCACCGACTGCATTAAAACAGACGCGATCTTTGGAGAAGAAAGAGCAGCATTAGCATGTAGATATGAGATGTGTTGACGCTTCAAACCAAGAGGCTAGACTTCTCACCCAAGCAAGACATATCAAGACTGTAATGGCAGTTTGAGTTAGCTTCAATTTCTCTCCCCTTTTTGTGTGGGACGCACCGTCGTCAATCTTTAGGCAGCCTGTGATAAAATGCTTGGTATAGAGTCTTTGAATGAGACAAAATAAGGCCAGGGATCCTAGGATGCCGAATATGAGGACATGGTCGAGCGCTCGCCGCTGTTGGGGGTTATCAAAATCCACGACGTAGCCCTCCGGTGGCGAGAGAAACGTCGTCACACCGTCTGTTACTGGATAGGTAGCCATAGCCACATGGTGAGAATTTTGAGCAGCAGACGCGCTATGAATACCCTAGGTAGATTGAGGTGTGCTCGGCCACCTGCATGTATTTGTATGCCGTGCCAAGGATCAAGCCTTCTCAAGAGCATGGTCGAGGAGACTTCCTCTCCCTTTGATGGCAAGCAGAGGTTTCCTGGCCTGACAGTAAATATGAAACAAAAAGATTGGGTAAACCAACACGAGGCGGACATCCCTTTGCTTCTTTGAAGGTAACCACTGCCACCTTCCTCATCGAGACATCAACGAACAGGGACGAACCGAGTCCCTTTCCCGCCACTTAGCCTTGGCACAGAGCGGAATAAATTACCACAACGGTTCTGTGCTAGAACCAACATACGTTCGAAGGGCTGGAGCGTGTCACCAATCCTGGCTCTTCAAAGCCTCAATGTAACATCTAAAATTGAGACGCATGCATAGTCATTTCCGACATCTTGCAAGCCAATCGGTGACTTTGGCCCTTGAAGTTACATTGCTCTGCTAGGCACAGCCAACATACTCGCACTGCAGAGCATGTAACTACAGGGTGCGATGCAGCCCCTACATGCCACGTATGGGAGTCTGCTACATGGTCCTACTCCCTGTAGAAAAGAGGATCGCCCAGGGGGTCTCACAGCACACAATTGGCGGGTAATTAAATAGTCTAGGTTCTTGCCAAAAGCAATAACTTAAATCATCAACCAACGACCAACAACCAACAGTCAAGACCTAAAAGCCAACAAACAACTCCCTCAAGCTCGGCCCGAACGAGACCATCACCAGCCAGCCTCTCCTTGAGCTTACTACAACCCTGGGACACTAGCCCTAATCTTAACCGAAGTGGAAATTATTCGGGAGTGTACAAGGACAGTCATGTTTGCTCGCTGGGATTGGACATACATCCATGCCGAATAGTTGCGTCTAGGCTTCGCCGCTTGCAGGTGATGGCCTGCAATCTCCTTCAAGACCGTGATATCAATATGCTGCCCCACTCCACGTATCGCACAAAAGGCTGTTGTAGGATCCTATATTCCGGGTCTGTCTGCTTTTCCAACACTTCATACTACCACTCTTTTCATCCTGCCAACCTCACATTGGATCCAACCAGAAAGCAATGTTTCGTCTCACGTCAACCGTCTCCGTGCTGACGGTCCTCGTTGGAGCAACTCTTGCCTCGTGCTACTCCAACACGGGCCTCCTTCAGATGGTCACCTACGTCAAGCGCAATCCTGAATATACTCGTGACGAGTTCTGGGAGTACTGGGAGACTCAGCATGCTCCTAAGGTCGTCCCATTGGCCACCCACTTCAATATCACCCGCTACCAACAGGTATGACGAGCACATTAATTGAACCTCTCAAGAGAGTGCCGCCAAGTATTCCACTGACAAGGCCAACTCCCACGGCGTCCAGATACAAGTCGGAGGCAAGATCCCCCCTACCGAGGCTGGCGCCTCTGAACCGGCCTCCAACGAACTCGTCGACTTCGACGGCATTGCTATGTTCTTGTACTCGTCTCCCGACGACTTAACCGCAATGCTCTCTCACCCCTACTACGTCGAGGTTGTGGAGCCCGATGAGCATGTCTTTATCGACAAGGAGGCTTTCGGTGGTGGTATGGTTGCTACATACGTTGGTGAGAACATTGAGGCTGTGGATAGGGCTAAGGATGTCTGGGTCGGCAACAAGGCTACGCGCAGGAAGTTTCAGAAGCTTTTCAACTCTTACCTGTAAAGAGATGTGTATGATTAACAATTATTCCGCGTCAGAGTTTGACTTTTTCTCTCTTCACAATGCGGAAGAGGCTAATGTCCTCAATGGCTACTTTGCTGAAGGCCTTAATGTTACGAGTTTCCATCCACATCGCTGCGCAACCTAATTCCCTCATGCTCTTTTTCGCAACCCCTTCGCTTCTTTTCTTCGTATTATTCATCGACATCGCGCTTCTATGTATGCAACCCACACAAATCGGGGCGCTGTTCTTTCTACCTACGACAGCTCCTCATTTGCTAAGTACGAAGACTCAGGCGCGGTTAAGGAGAAATATATGAAACTATTGTTCACACTCCCACCACTACTAATCTTCATCCAACATCTCTTTGTCGATAGTTGACCTAAGCAAACGGATCGCAATTGACACTGACCGTATATCAGTCCAGGCTCCTTGCCCTGTCCAAGTTGTATACTTATTTCTATCCACCCAGATATAGATCTAAGACCAGGTGTAGGCATATCGCCACGTATTGCCTATTCTGGCCTACCTTCTGCGCTTGGTCTAATACTGAAATGCCGGTGTCAAGAAGACGTGGGTCTCGGCGTGTGCCAAATGCTGAAATTTCTCGACCTTGTGGCTCCACGGTGCGGAGAACCCTGGGAGTCTGGGTGTTGTTCGTTCCCAAACTTGCGGTGCAAAAGTTCCCGATTTTCCGAATCTAAACACAATCCCGGAAGTAACCAGGCCGTTCGTGAGCTCAGCGGAGCAATTCTCTTCGATTAGTCAATTACAAAGCGCCAAATCTGTCGTCTTGTGCGAGTCTGCGCTTGTCACGCTCAGCCCTCAAGCAGTGACGGCTCAAAACAAGCCGCCGGCGGCAGGTGGCCAGTTTGGAATGCTCTTGCTGAGTCCTATGCCACCTATCAACCCAATGAATTATCCAGTACGAAAGCAAGCGATGCAAGCATCGGCCTTGCATCGGCCACCGGGCATTACCCAATCTCAAGGCACCAGGTACTCTATACTTTGCGAGCAGCGTTTCACGTACTCCTCAAACTAGTTGAGTAATCACTGGGGAGAAACCTGGGCGAGGATGTCAATAGAGCCTTGAGTGTTGCCAGCCTGAAAGTCAGGAGCTTTTAAAAATGAAGTTTGGGGTAGTAGACTTCGATGAAGTAGTTGAAGAGCATCCATCGGGGTTTGCGTGAAAGGTTAGTGAATGCACAACAACCCTGCGTAGGTCGGTGATGGCGAATGAAGAGTTAACGGGGAGCATTTGCGAAGGAGCCAGCATTTTTAGTTCGACGCTGGCATTTGGAAATGAAGTGCGAGAAAATGGATGGATAAATAGTAGAATGAAGGGCGTGGCGTTGAGTGCACTGTCATTCGGTGGGCTGGACGTCAAGAACGGATTCAGGTGAGTTCTTAAGGCTTGTACGTGATAACTCAGTGTGGGTCAAACCAGGAAAGGATGGTTTATTAAATGGAATATGACTCCGCTACACGTGTTGCATGGCTTAGAGTTGAGCAAACACCTCAACGTCACAAACATGAAGTTAAGCTTGTCTTGTTACGCACACCTCGATATCTTGTTCATGTATGAATAGATTACAAAGCTTTCCCTTTTCTAGCACGCAGACATTTGGTCTCTCCCAAAACCATGTCCAAAGTCCTTGAAATTTCGTCATCTCTTCAGTTCTTTCCACAGTGACGTGCTTCAAGCGAGCCCGTGGCCTGGTAGCTTGCAAACTTCCGAATGTGAACTCGGGCCACGAAGCATTCGTCAATTTCTTCCAGGGTACGCTTGTTGGTTTCCGGCATGTAGAAGAAGGTAAATATGGTGCAAGCCAAGTTGGTAGGCACCCATATATACGCATACTTGGCGCCCCAGTTCAGCTCGGTGGGGTTGATAAAGTAAGGCCCGGTAAAGGCGAGGAGGAACGTGGTGGTGAAAGACACGGCCGTCGCAAAACCGAAGGTATGAGCACGCAGAGGCTGACTCGGAAGCTCGCCCGCGACTTGCCATCCGAAAGGGGTTGTGACGGCGCAAAATGTAAACATGAAGATGCACGTCATTGCCAGGATAACATTGGTAGCAACAGGGTCAAGGCCTCGCACCGAAGCAGCCACTCCCGTGCCCAACATACAAAAAGCCTGGACAGCCATTGCCAGCATCAACAAGGGACGCTTGCCGACCTTGTTGGAGTACAGTGGCGAGACGAGTGAACCAAATAGGCCAACCGCCAGGATGATGACACTGCTCTGAAAGGGGTTGTCATTGCCAGACACGACGAAGAAGTAGACGCCATACTGGAGGATGAACTGGCTTCCTGATGCACCAGCATATGTGGCCACGGCAACCGAAGTAAGTGTGCGGCGAGTGTTTCCATTGCGGAACATATCCCGGAAGCTGATGCTGGTGTTGTTTGCCAGATCCAGCTCAATACCGCGCTGAATCTCCGACATCTCGTTCTTGACCTGCGTGTCGGTATACGCGGCATCTCTGAGCCAGCGAAGGGACTTGTATGCCTGCTCCTCCTTGCCCTTGGTTGCAAGATAGCGAGGGGTTTCCGGCAGGGGAATGATCACCACGGCCGTCACGAAGGTCATTGCGTATATGACAGAAAGCGGGACGCGGTAGCTCGTGCGACTTTGAATCTTGGCGCAGTAGTTGTTGATGATTGCACCAACGAAAGACCCAATGCTAACCCAGGTGATGTAGATGGTGTAGTTGAGGGATCGCATATGTGCTGGAGAGACTTCTTGCATGTACAGCTGCGAAGAAACAAGCAAGAAGCCTCACCCAGATCCTAAGAGAATACGGCTCGCGTAAAGACCGCCGTGCGTGGTGACGAGCATCTGCATTGTGATGCTGATGCAAACGAGCACACATCCCAACCAAATACCACCCTTTCGGCCGATGAATTGCGTGACGGGGCCGGCCAGAAGCGATGCGATGATCATGCCAACGGACATCAGGCTGGTAATGAGCTGCTGAACCGTCGTGTCGATTCCGTAGCCGCCAGGGAGCATCGGATCAGCGTACCCAAAGACGGCCAGGAACCCTGGCATGGCTTGGAAGCCGTTGATCATTCCAGTTTCAAGCCCGTAGTCGAGGTTGCCGAGGTTGACAAGGAAAGCAATGAAGATGAACTTCTTGTTGTCACGCCACGATGTCTGAATGATGGCCGGGTCAAAGCCCGGAGTGGACGAGTCCTTGCTCACGCCTGGCTGCTCGGCATGTTCAGATGTCACTGCCACGTTCTCCTTGACTTCTTTGGACTCCAACTCTCTCATTCTGAAAGGGTGCTGGCCAGTGGGACAGCGCTGGTGCGTTATCGAGGTCTGGGGGACAATTCGAGTTATAAAACAGGCGGATTTCTTTTCCAGACAATGGGAGTTGGTATATGAGAAAGATGATGCGAAGGTCACTGAGTGAAAAACGACAGTTGTGGTTTTTTGACTGCCTATTTATCCTTGTTTGACCTCGTACTTGGCGTAAACCTACGTCGCCAATGCTGACATCCCATTTATCACCACTGCTATTTCATAGGACAACTCCCGGGGGGCTGGATGTCCATCTTTGCCGCTTGCCTTAAGCTGCTGATCCCTCCTCTCATGCCCATACCAACGCTATGGTGTTCTAGATGTATGTCGGTCTTCCCCACTTGCTGGCGGGAGGGACAGGCCTGGGGAACCCCACCCAGGTATACGGTCTAAGTCCGTGCAATAAGTTGTCGAGTCTAGACCCAGAGTCTACAGCTAAAGCCTGTCCTATCGGAGCACGTTAATGAACAACCTACCATGACCCCATCCCTTGTACCTGGTTTTGAAGCTCGGCTATTGATGACCCCGGGTTCGGAACTGGGGGAAAAAGGCGGGGGAATCTGGGGGAACGAGGGCCAGTGCTATGAATAACACGGATGCAGCGGAGCTTCCAGTGGGGGCTTGAGCCTGTCTTGACTTGGTGTGCGGGGGGCAGATGAGAGTCATCTTTGGGAGTAATGTATAAGAGAACAAGTCAGCCACTGCAGCCACTACGCCCGAGAGCAGACCACCCAACCGAGGAAACCACAACCAATCACCATGTCACGCCCAGCCATCCACGACAGCGTCTATCCCGCCATCGCTCCAGAGGCGTTAGGCGATGCAAACAAGGGCAAGGTTGCAGTTGTCACTGGAGCTGCTCGCGGTAAGCGCAATCTCCTCGAGACATGTGTCGTCTCCGCTCCTGGCACCAGCCCCCTCAGCCCTTGGCTTAATAGTGAAACTGACTTGAACTACCCCTCGTAGGAATCGGCAGAGCCATCGCCGTCGCCTTGGCCAAGACGGGAGCAAACCTTGCACTGCTCGACTTTGATGCGGAACGTCAGTCAGAGACCAAGGCCGAGTGTGAGAAGGCGGGAGTCAACGTCTTCGCTTATGGGTGCGATGTGACCGATTCGGAGGCCAGCAACAAGGTCTTCAGAAGCCTCACTACTGATCTGGGCGACATTGAGTAAGTACGCTTCATGTTGCCAAGGCCTTGCACGGTCTTGGCCATGATACTCGGCTCTGTGTGGCTCTACGTTCATGCTCACAACACACCCGTAGCATCCTTGTGAACAACGCAGGACATAATGCCCGACGGCCAGCTGCCATGGAGTCTTTTGAAGTGTTTTGGAAGGGTGTCGAAATCAACCTCAAGGGTGTAAGGCCACGACTATCTCATATGTGATGTCACGAACCCGAGTGCTGATGTCGGACAGGCTATGATCTGGAGCTTTCTCGTGCTCCCCGGCATGAGAGAGCGCCGACAAGGCTGCATCATCAACATCGCTTCACGTGCGGGAACAGTGACAGTTCCATTTGCGGCGGCCTATTCTACAGCAAAGTCTGGGCTCATTCGGGCAACCGGGTGTCTCCAGGCCGAGCTTGAAGTCGACGGTTATGGTGACAATATCCATTTGTATGCCGTTCATCCCGGGGCAGTCAAGACTGATTTGACCAGTAAGTATTGATGGCCCTGAAACAGACCCGGCCCCCTTTGCCTTCTACCAGCTGTGGTCTATATCTAACGGGAATGTGTCGGTATAGTTGCTCTCGACCCAGCCGTGGCGGAGAAATATCCCACCATGGCTACCGAGTGGAGGAAATTCCATGGCATGTTCAGATGTGTACCCGAGGTCTGCGGTCAAACATGCGCATTCCTCTCTACCGGAAGGGGGAGAGCGCTGAGGGGGCGATACTTTGACTGTGAGCAGGATATTGGCACTGTTGTAGCAGCTGGGAGAGATGACTTGGATGGCTTGTATGACCTGAAGGTGGACTTTCTGGGTGGACTTCTCAATGATGGGGGCACAGTGTCCTCTCTGGCCTTACAGGGGGCTAAGACGAAATGATGGTCAATCGTGTAGTTACAGGGGTGATGAATTTTAACTGGTTTCGACACTACTTACTGTAGCTAACTCGGCTAAAGCCCGTAAAGACCGAAGAGTTCTCTGTGGGGTGGTATTGAGACTGATCTGGTATTTGCAAGACCGATCTCGCTTCTAGAGAGGGTGAAGGGTATGGGGTACTGTGGGGTTTGTATAAGTGTGGGGACTTACTACCACGATACCAACGGGGTGTGAGTGTAGCCGCTATATAAGTTTAGTTTAGATTTAAAATAGTCGTATCAGAATAAGAACTTGTTGGATGATGACCCTGTATGACGAAACCTCGGATAGATTGATATCCTGACCTTAGTCAGAAGGGGGGTATGAAAACCCCTCTTCCGGCCGATCCGGATGACCGGCACAAGTAATCATCAACATGATCATCACTGTATTGATCCCTATTTATCATATTGAATTGACCGTAACGGATCCAACAGAACTCTAATAGTAAGTCCTGTACTCACTAACTACATATATATTTACATTCCCTTTTTAAATTTGTAAGCAGAATCTCATTCTCATACTAAGCTTTGCATGCATTCATCGTGACAATTTGACAGCTTCTAGATAACCAGTATTATAGTATATATTCACCCAGGTCCCCTTGTTACAGCCAACCTTGCAATCATCTACCCGACTTACAATCATGACGCAATCCGAGCATGACATAATCCCCTTTCGACCGGCCGCGGCCATTCTCCGCGACCAGCTCGCCGATCCCAACAAACTCATCGTCTGCCCCGGCGTATACGATGGCTTTTCAGCTCGCATCGCTCTAGACGCTGGGTTCGAAACCATCTACATGACGGGAGCGGGCACAGCGGCTTCAGTGCTGGGCCAGCCGGATCTGGGCCTCGTCACACTCCCCGAAATGGCGACAAACGCGGGAATGATAGCCTCACTCGACCGTCACGTCCCCGTCATTGCAGATGCAGACACGGGATTCGGCGGCTCTCTCTCTGTGGCACGAGCCACGCAGCAGTACATCCAACTCAACGTGGCCGCCATGCATATCGAGGACCAGGTGTTGACGAAGCGGTGCGGCCACCTCCGGAACAAAGCCCTCGTCTCTCTGGACGACTACCTCGTGCGAATTCGAGCTGCATCTGCTGCGCGGAAATCTTCCGGCCGGGACATTGTCATCATTGCTCGAACCGACTCGCTTCAGTCCCTGGGTCTTGACGAGGCCATCCGTCGCCTGAAGGCAGCGTACAAGACCGGAGCGGATGTGGCATTTCTCGAGGGGATTCAGACCAAGGAGCAGTGTCTCCAGGCATGCAAAGAACTGGCTCCCATGCCATGCCTCTTAAATGTGGTAGCTGGAGGTGTGACACCCATGTTGAGTGCTGCCGAAGCCAGGGAGCTCGGCTTCAAAATCGTCCTCTGGCCGGTCCTGTCGTTAACACACGCATATGTGGGGGTGAAGAAGGCTATGCGTGACCTCAAGGACAATGGCTTTGTTGAACCTGCACCCGATGGTGAGGGCGGAATTAAAGATATCTTTGGAGTGTGTGGAATTGAAAAGGCCGCTGCGTTTGACCAGGCTATGGGAGGATCTTCCCTTAACGGGGGCTATTTCTAGAACAGCTTGCCTCCATCAAAATAAAAGAACCATATTATACACTTAAAGACTCTTTAATCTTCAGGCACGCATCTTTGCACCACCGCTGCGCTCCTTTACCCTAGCCAGCAACCACATTCACATTATATGCCAACCGGTGTCGGAACCATGATACTACGTAAAGCTGCTGTGCCTAGACTCTACAGATCAGAAGGAACATTACTAGGTTATAACGATGTGCAGACTGGGGGACCGCCTCTTGAAGCTCGAGGTCGGGGCTTGTGGCTAAATGTCGTGTCTCCCCAGGTTAGATGGTAGAATGATTCGTGAGTGGGCTGTATACACTTGCGCTTGTCATGGTGTCTGATTTGAATGGGAAAGCCGTGAGAAATCAATCTAGTCTATAGAAGCTCAATTCAAGAGAAAATAGAAGTTGGTCTAAGCGCAATCCTCCTTTGCACTACGTCCTCTTCCTCGTACTGAGCCATCCACCGCGGATCCATGGTGATGTTCCGCTGCTTCATACGACTGGCCCTCTGGGTCTCCTTGTCTGTCAGAGACCTGAGGAAAGCTTCATCGACCTCTCGCTTGTGCTCGGTCGCCGTAGCCACCTAATTCTCCATGCCATGTTTCCTAGCCACATCATCCAGTTTCTATATGCAGAGAGGATCCTCGCTGTAGCCACCCTGCTGGATCATGCGCTTGTTCTTAATCGAGAAAGGGTTGGTGAAATCTAACCACTTGTTCCGTCTAGCCGACGCCCACGTGTCGAGAATCGAGTCGGGCACTCTGCCGTTGACGACTGCACCGATGGCACAGCAAGGGGTACGGCATTCAGAAGGCCTGACGTCAGACCCAAGCCACCAACGGGGTTATTGCTCTGCCGAGAAGAGAAGAAAACATATGTTAGCGAGGTTCGCATGTTCAAATTAACCAGAGGGTGACATTTCCTTACGTGAGTCGCGTCTCCAGCTAGGAAGCATCGGCCGTTGCGGTAGGTGCTGGCGTATCGCTGATGAGGCTTATATCCTTATATCGGTTCAGCTGTACCACCTCGTAGTCTGCCCACGCAGAAAGCCGCGCACTCCAGTAAGACAACTGAGCAACTTTTTCATTGTGATGTCAGCGGATTACCAATATGTATGCTGCTCGAGCTTGCTCTGTCATGGCCAACTCAATGTCAATGGCCAGTTGGCTTTTCCACCTCTCGAGAGTAAGGTGTACCCTCGCCAGGGTCATGTGGCACATGGATCAAGTGAACATACAAAATGTATCTGACTAGATCTAACCGGTCTGGGCCCGCGGTTACAGTTTGCCCGATTCATTGTGTGATAGGAGAATAAGTCGCTTAGAAAGAAGCCTTAATGGCAAGGTCCAAGTGTCTTGAGCTGGATTAATAAGAAGCTAGAAAGGGGCTGTTGAATAACTTGAATAAATAACTAATGAATATTCAACTCTAATCCCAGCATCACAAGCAACATATGGAATGAAGAACTGACTAAAAGTTATAATAATTTTAAAAGCGTATAATGCTCTTATTAATAGCCTTAAGAAATTCTAAATAAATATTATAAATATTACACCAATTATAACATATATGTCACCCATGCGTCACATCTAACTATACATCACATTTTTCCCTCTTCCACCTAACTTTCTACTTCATCAATCAAATCTCTACCACTAAGCATATCACAATCAAATATAGAGGCAAAAACCCTCCTTACTCTTCAAGCCCTTCAAAATGACCTAAAACTTAGTATCTAATGCACTATTAGTATTTATAAGGTTAACGAATATAGGCTACATCGCCAGCAGAAGGGCATTTAATCTCAACGTAACTAGATTAACCTATTGTGTTGACTATTTAATCTAGAGGAATAGATTATTATTCAGTTTATCCTTAACCTAGATTTATGAGGATTTCCCCTGTGATTATATAGTGTTGAAGAAATAGCTAACTGACTACTTACTAACTGTGATATATTACCTATTAGTAAGT